>PVJC01008094.1:0-49423 GCA_004026665.1 Murina feae | reverse complement strand
GTGCCCATCAGCAGATGAATGGATTAGAAAACTGTGGTACATCTACACAATGGAATACTATGCTGCTGTAAAAAGGAAGGAGTTCTTAGCATTTGCAGCAGCATGGATGGAACTGGAGAACATAATGCTAAGCGAAATAAGCCAGTCAATGAAAGAAAAATACCACATGTCTTCACTCATCTATGGATAATAATAACCATTATAAACTGGTGAACAAAAATGGATACAGAGGCAGAGCAGCATCAAACAGACTGTCAAATTACAGCAACAAGGACAGGAACATTGGCGGGGAGGGGGTGGGTGGGTAACAGATCAGCCAAGGGACTTTGGTGCACGCATTTAAGCATAACTAATGGACACAAAACACTGAGGGGTAGGGGAGGCTGGGGGAAGGGCAGGGAGAAAAAGAGATATATGTACTAATCTTTGTAAAACTTTATGTAATAAAAAAAAAGAAATGAGAAAAAGAAAAAGAAAAAAAAGAGAAAAAAAAATAAAACCTTCCCTAAAAAAAAAAAAAAACATAAAAATAAAATAAAATAAAATAAAATAAAATGCTGGCCAAAGTCCATCCATCATACTACTGTCAGGCAGCAGGATAAAGAAGGGGTCAAAGTACATCTGCCTGCCTTTAAGGAAGGCTCTCAAAAGCAATCACATGACACTTCTACTTATATCTCATTAGCTAGAACTTAGTCACATGGTTATATCTAGCTGCAAGGGATGCTGGAAAATGTAGTTTTTATGCTATTCTGGGAAGACTGTTATCCAGCTAAAAATGGGCATTCTAATACAACAGAAAAAAGGGAGACTGGATATTAAGAGATAAGTGGGGGCCTCTTCTATTGGTGGCCCTAGGGGAAGGAGAAGATAGGGAGAAAGACCCAGATAGCACCCCAGATATCAGATTTTGTTTCTCTTTCTCTTTTTTTCTTCCCTAGCCAGTCAACCATCAAAGCCCTGTTGGCTCTACATCCTAAATTTCTCTTTAATCCGCTCCGCAGTCTCCAAGGAAATAGCCCTAATTCAGACTTCCTCTTCACCCACTAGGGCCATTGCAAAGACTCCTCATTGGCACTCTTCTTAATTGTGCCCTCCCTTTACTAATGAGTTGTCCATGACTGAGATTTAATGGGGTCTCCCACTGCCTATAAGATAAAATCCAACCCTCTGGGCTCAGCCTTCAAGGCCCTTCAAGCTGGTCCCCAGTTTCTTGTTGCTTTGCTCACATACCCCCATCTGGCAGCCAAGCAGAACATTTTGCTTTTAACTGAATAAGCCATATCTGTTGCTTTTGAACCTGCTCTTTTCTCTGTTTTCTGCTTGGAAAACTCCTCTTCATGCCTTAAAACCCAATCAAATGTTCCCTCTCCATGAAGTTAGGAGTGTGCCCCTCATTTGACGGTTTACCTTCAAATCCATCCTTTGTTCTTCCACTTCTCTCCTCTGTCGTGGGAAAGTGAGGGGTGGCTGACTCCTGCAGGTGAGCTGACTTCCGGCTGGGTTTGGCCAGTAAGAGGCACTGGCAGGAGATTGGAGGATGGAAGGTAGAAGCTGGAGCATTTCTCACCTTGTCTCTGCTTAGGGCAGCATCTCTGATAGCAACTACATCTCCTGCCAGACAGTGGACCCCTCTGACCTTCCAGATTCTGCTGGGCAGCCTTCCCTAGGGTCTACTTCCCTGCAGAGCAGCTCTGGTTTCTGGGATCTAGTAAAATCATCTCCTCTCAATGATCTGAAATTGCTAGTGGCTTTCTGCTGCTGCTAATTTGACCTCTCAACTCTTCCATCACCTGTGTAGCCAACCCCTTGCGTTAAATTCCCACTGAGTGAAATGATTTCTGGTTTTGTTTTTTTTAACCAGACCCTGACTGATTCAGGTGCCCGGCACAGAGTATGCATTCGATAAATATCTGTTGAATGAATAACCGTGGGCTTCCCCCACTCCTAGGTCATTGATTTATGAAAGCATGCATTGCACTGGTTTGTTGATTCATCTGTCAGCCCCGTGAGACATGGCTGGGAGCTGGGGATATAGACGTGAGAATCCAGACAACCTGACTCTTGAAAGTGTTTTTTCCACTTCCTGCTGCTGGGGGCTGGGAAGGAAAGGAGGGGAAATAGAACGGAGAGGGGTTGAGGGTGCTCTCTGGGTCTCCCCGCCTCTCTTACTTTAAACACAGGGCTTTGCTTCTGGGTTCAGGCAAGGATTTATGAGTGTGTTTAGGCAGTAACACTAGGGGACCTTTGGCAAGAAATGTTCCCTGTCACGCTCTGACAGCAGAGGGAGGCGGCTGAAAACACCAGGAAGGAGGTTTTTCTCAAGCTGGTAGAGGCTCCAGTCCAACCTCTGCTGCCTCTTTAAATGCCACCTGGAAACGCTTGGGAGAGGAGGGGGGCCCCTGCCTTGTGGTAGGAGGGTGCTGTGTCAGAGAGGGAGCGTCAAGGCAGCCAAAGGGAGAGGGAGCCTGTGATGAGTGCTCTCAGATTTTAGTTTGGGCTTCACTGAAGACAGAGCAAGGTAATGCGGTTCGCATCGCAGTGGCAGGATGTCGATGAGACATTGGGAGGAAGTGTTACTGCATCCTTGATGGCGAGGGAAGGTAGACTCAGGGGCAGAACCTCATTGTCTCCTCCCAGGCCCCGGTTCTCTCCACTCCAGGCAAGCTGATCTCTGTGTTGTCCCTCCCAGGGCCTTTGCACTCAATGTCTTCTTTGCATTGCCCGCTCTCCCCCTCATTACTGGGTCCTTCTCATTCAGATCTCAGTTCTCATGTTACCTCCTCAGGGAGGCCTCCCTGACCCCATCAGTCACTCCAAAACCACTCCCTGGCTTTGTTTCTTTATTGCTTTTACCACGATCTGTAACGATGGTCTCTCTTTATTTCCATGCCTGTTCCTTTTCCACCTGAGCTGCCTCACAAAGGCAGGAATCCTTATTGTTTTTCCCGTTCACACCTGACACCCAGGGTGTGCCTGGCGTGTAGGGGGATTCACCAATGATGTTTCAAATGAGCGAGTAAACTAGTTAAATGCCTAAGACTAGTTCTTGTGGCCTAGGAGTGACCGGGGTGTGGCTAGCGGAGGTCAGCCTGGGAGATCTTGCAGGGGGAGGGGACAGATGGGCATGATGCTGGACTCTGGACTGTAGGCTGATCCAAGGATTAAATGACATAATATCTGCAAAGCACTTAGCACAGGGCCTGGCGCATTATCAAGGGCTCGGTGAGTGCTGGCAGCTGTCAGGTTCAGATGCTTTCCCAGCTGCTGTGTGTGGAGACCCTCCCATTTGCTGGGGGAGTGTCTGGGCTCTCTGGGCTGATGATGGTTGGGCCCCAGGCCTGATTGCCCAAGCTGGCCTTCCAGAGGAGGCTGCTGAGCTGGAGGCCAGGGGACAGCTTTCTCCCTGGGGCCGGGAAGGACTGCCTGTCCCATCGCTGGGCCTCTGCGGACCTTGTAGATGGACATATAATACAGTTGCCAAGAGTGTGGACTCAGGAGCCAGCTGCCTGAATTTGAGTCCCGGCTCTCCTGGTTACTAGCCTGGCTCATTACCTAACCTCCTTGTTCCTCAGTGTTCCCAGGTGACAAGAAAGCAAACAGGCAAGGAGGTCGCCTGCCTGGGCACCTCCGCCAACACAACTTCTTGACCCTCAATGAGTCCATGAGTCGGGGGGACAAGCTCGGTTCTTTCCAAGGTTGTTGTCACTTTATTCTGCTTCAGTCACAAGGCTGTCCTGAGGAGACAGAATGGGAGAGTGTGGCTGACTCCCACCAACTCTCCCCATGCCTGGACTGGAGAAACAGCTCCTAGCCGCCATCTCTCTCCTGGTGGGGCAGCTCGACTGCCCAGAGTGAGGGCTCTTCAGACTGAGAGACTCTCCAAAAGCTGTCCTGGAGGGCTCTTAGAGACATCCCATTCTACAGATGGGAAAAACTGAGTTCCCCAAGAACTCCCAGTTGGTTACAACATGTCAGGGAGAGAGAAAAGCTGGAGAGGACTCATGGTGGAAAGCGGGATAGGAAAGGGGCTTGAAACTCCATAGCACAGGATCAAGTAAAGGAACAGGCAGTTCTGCCCGGAGAAGGCCAAACAATTCGGAAGGGTTGCTAAGGGCCAGAAGGTGCCAATAGAGCTCTGGGGGACCCTTGGGAAGGAGCAGGAGGAACAGCAGGATGGCTCACAAGATGTACCATAAACTTGGATTCCAATAGGCAGTCTCCATCCCCTCCCCTCCCCTCCCCTTTCACCCCATCTGCACTCCCACCTCAGCCTTGGAGTCTGATATTCCCCACCTTCAGTCAGAGCCAGTCCCAGAGAAGCAGGCAGGAGCAGGCCCACCTGATTGGAGCAAAGAGTGCTTGGAGGTGGGGCCCCATGGTTGACTGACTGGAAGGGCTCCTGCCTTGGCCAGACAGTGGCTGCAGAGAAAGGCCAGGCACTGGCTGCTGGGCAGAGTGGCAGTGGCTCCGGAGCAGCTGGTCAGCCGCGGGCCTTTGGCAGTGGTGACAGCTCTGCTCAGCTGGTGAAGTGATGCTCTCCTCTGATTGAGCTAATTACGCTGATTGAATTTCCTCCCCTCCTTAGTGCCTCCTTCTGCCTCCTCTTTGCTCCGTTTCTAGCCTCCCGTCTCCCTTTGGAGAGAGAGGGAAAGGTTTCCTTAATGTGACTGGTATTGTTATGCACACAGTGTCAGATGTTAATGCAGACCTTGATTGACAGCTAATCAGCCCATCAGCTGTACAAAAAGAGAGAATAACTCGGTAATTTGATTTCCCCTGATTCCCCTGCGTGGGATGGCAGCAAAGTCTAAATTAGCAATCAGGGAGCCCGTGGCAGATCCTGGAGGGTGGCGGTGAGGATCCAGGGGCTGTGGGTGCAGCTGCAGCCTCACAGGTCCCAGAACCCAGGGTGGGGGAGCCCCCTGGGCCTAGACTTGGATGGTGGAGAAGCTTCGTGACCTGCACAGACTAAATGTGGAGAGATTTGGGCAGATGGCCAAGTCCCCATCTTTGGTGGCAGCAGGGGGGAGCTGGGCTGGCCTCTGGGAGACTGGAGGGGCCCACACTGGGGTGCCCTCACTCTGTTGTCTGCGAGACCACCATGGAGATGCCTGGGATGGGTCAGCCAGCCCCCACCCCTGCCCCATTCTTTTGGAGCTGGTTGCCAGGGTTTCCACCATGTGACCGCTATTCTTCCAATTCAGGGAAGTAGTTGTCCCTCCACTCAGCTTCTGGCAGGTTCCATGCAGGTAAGATGAGCACAGGAGAAACAAGTGTGGATTATTTGGTCCCGAATGAAACCACTGCTGGCCCTCGGGGGCAGCATTAGTACTAGTCGCTGTTGGCATCCACTGGGGCACAGGGACCATGCCAAGTGCTGTGTCTGCGTTCGTCGTGTGGAGGAAGGAGAGTGGAGCACCTGGCTCCAAGTCCCACCGCGAGAAAGTGCAGGAGCTGGATGTGAACCCAGGAAAGCACCAGCTCTTTGGCTGTGGTGGTGGAGGCAGGAAGAGCAGCGATTTCTACCTTGACCAGCCCTCCTTAGAAGACCTCCCCACTCCCCATGAGGTCCTAGCCCTGGAGACCCCCAGCCAGAGCGATGCTAGTGAGATCTGTTGTCATACAGTCATGGGTGGGAATGGTTGCCCTTTTACAGATGGGTAAACTGAGGCCCCAGGAGGGCAGGGACTTACTTGAGCCTACATAAAGAGCTTTTGACCTGACAAGGGATAAAGCTGGCTCTCCTGCCCCTGCCTGAAAGTGCCCAGCCTGCCCCCCACCCATGCTCCATTTAATTTCTTTCTGCTTCTACTTGCCCACCCCCAAACACCCTCAAATGTGGGGCTCAGCAGGGAGCTGAGAGTGGGGCTGGGCAGCCAGCGGGGCCTAGAGATGCCTGGGGATGATTCTAGGTGACTCCATTGTTGGGAGGGAGCTTCTCCCCTCAATCCATCAGCACCTCTTGCTGCAGGACCAATAGCTACTAGGAGTGGAGGTGGGGCTGGGTTTGACCCCCTGATGTTCTGGGAACCTGGGGGCCTGGCTCTGGGGGCAAGGGGGATGGCTGTGACCCTATAAAACACTTCCTGGTCCACCTCAAGCTTTGAAGCCCTTGTGCCCACATTGCCCTGTCCGGACTCTTCTGGGGGATATGGGTACAGTGGGGGAGTTGGTGGTATTCTTTGATACAGATGGTTTATTTGGGCCACTCAGCCCTGTTCATGGGCAGTGGGCACCCATCCCATCCCACATTGTGTGTATGTGTGTGTGTGTGTGTCCACACTGACATATTTTTGAAGCTTTGTCCTTGTGTTGGCTGCTCACACATCAGTTTGTGTGTGTGTTCCCACGTGTGCACACTTAAGACCAGTGCTCATGCATTAACCCATCTGTGGGGATCAGGACCCCCACCCATTGGGCCCCAGCAGAGGTTGGGAAGCTAGGCCTTTTTAGAACAGCCACCTGGATGCTGAGAGAGGGACGAGGAGTCTGAGAATAGACATGACACAGAAGCCACGATCTTTGTCCTCCAGGGGGCTTGGGAAGCTGGGTTTATGTGGGATCCAGGAGTTGAGTGTGAAAGCTATAGACCATGGACCTGACCTTTGCAGGGTCAAGGGTAGGACAATGGCCTTGGGAGGGGCCATAGTCAGACTGGAGTAAGAAAGAGGTAGAGTTCATCCAGGGCGGGTTTGGAGAAGCCACAGCTGGGGAACAGTTGGGGAGCCTGTTTTGTCCCAGCCTCTGTGCTGGCTAATGAGGGCAAGTGCCCTCGCGGTGCAGAGGAGGAACAGGCTCGGAGAGGCGCAGAGAAGTGGCCATAGGTCAACACCCAGGAGGAGGGAAGTCCACGTTCTGCTTTGTGCCGGTGCTCACCCTTGCTGCCCAGTAAGACACAGCAGAGGCTGCAGGGAGCGGGGGAGCTGGGGCGAGGAGGAGGAAGTGGGAGCAGCTGTTGTGAGGAGCTGGAGCTTTGAGGAGGGACATGAGGGCTCAGAAGAGTTGCACACTCTGAGCTGCTAAATGCAAATAGTCACTCACCTCCTTTCAGACGGGTTTATCAGGAGAGTGCTGAGTGTAGACAGCGAGCTGCTGCGAGCTGCGCTATCTCGGTGGACCAAGCAGGCTGCTTGCCTGCTCTTCTGGAGCTTACTGTCTATTGTGTGTGGGTGCACGTACATGTGTATGCATGCTTGCGTGTGTGTACATGTGCACGTGTGTATGCGCACGAGTGTGTGTGCATGTGTGCGCATATGCATGTGTGTGGATGTGCATGGTCAGGGGGTAGGCAATGTTAGTCACAGCATCAGCAGGGGTGATTGTAGCTCACATTGACTGAGCTCCTATTACTCATTTAATCCTCACTACAGCCCTGTGGGGTGCTCTGCTGAGCCCATATTACAAATGAGAAAACAGAGGCATGGTGAGGTTAAGCAACTTGCCCTGGGCCGCAGAGTTGAGATTCGGTAGAACCGGCTTCCGAATCTGGGCTGGTTGCTCCGAGGTCACCACCTTTACTAACCACACAATAAATACTGACTAGCAAGTTGTGACGCGCGCTGTGGAAGAATAAAGGAACTGCTGAGGGATGCCAGAGAGCAGCAGTCCCTGCCGGTGCCTTCCCCGATGTCTCCGAGTGACATTTCTGTGGTCTGGCCTCTCTGGGCTCCCCCAGGGCCACCTGCCATGCCTGAAGGGAAGGTTGATGGGCCTCAGCTGTGAGGAGCATGCCAATTCTGGCCCTTAACTCACTCCTCCCCTTCCTCTTCTCTCCAGCGGCCGCTCCCAAACTCTAGCCACAGAGCTGCCCGGCATCGGAGCCTCCTGCCCTGTGTCTCCTTGGGGACCCCTGCATCCTCAGAGAAGCTCAGGCTCTGGTGTCCCAGACCCATGGGTTTCGTCTCTCTACTCATGCTCAGCTCCCACGTGGTAGTCCCCAAAGGGCCAACGCCCAGCAGCACCGGGCAGTTCCAGGACTGTCTCATGCGTGGTCTGGATGCTTCCTCTCTCCACCGACCCTGCACTTCAGTCTCACCCTCCTCCGTGTGTGGCATCGTCTCACCCATTCCAGGTAGGCATGCAGTGAGCACCTACCCTGGCCGGGCCCTGCTCTGGGCGCTGGGGAAACAGGAGAGAATGAGAGAGGAAAGGCTCCTGTTTTCATGTACTAGTGACGCTCCGTTGGGGTGACAGAGGAGATAACTAGCGGGGAAGAAGCCAGGAGGGAGGTTGGGGGAAGGAAGCCACTTGAATCGGACAGTCCTGCGCAATGGTTGATGACCCAGACTAACGTTAGAACCCCATGGTGGGTTCAACCCCCACTCTGGCCACGTGGCCTGGACACGTTAGGAGCTCTGTGCCTCAGTTTCCTCACTCTCTGGGTTGTAAAGCAGCTGGTGCAGTGCCTGGCAACAGTAAATGCCTTTATGATGCAAGGGTGGTCTCAGGAGGCTTTTATGAAAGGGGATATTTACGGTTTAATAGGAGCAAAGATCAGGAGAGAGTGGTGCAACGATCCTAAGATGGGAACAAGTTTGGCTTTTGGGGGGAAATGAAAGAAGGCCCGTGATGTGGCTGGAGGGGGTAAGAAGGGAGAGAGGAGGTCAGATTGAAGGGGGGCCAGCCAAGGGGTCTGGCTGGAAGGTTGCTGTCGGTGGTTTGGACTATAACCGATTGCCAACGGGCTATCCCTGAAGGGCTCCAGTGGGGACACTGGGTTGCTTTTTCAGGTTGTTTGTGTGTGTGCTGTGGTGTCAGGGTGGCTTGCAGGCAGCCAGGAAGAGGGGGCAGCTGAAGACAAGAGTCCCAGCTCAGTGCCTGGCTCCAAACCAAGCCCATAAACCAGGCCTGAAACTCTTGCCAATAAGGGTGGTGGGAGAAGCACCTGCCTACTGCTCCCGAACCTTCTTAATCCACCAAAACCTAAATGCAAAGAGGCTGGAGGGGAGTTTTTGAGGGATGTTATTTTGCATCTTAACTGCTTGCTAAGCAGGCCCGCAGGCAGCGCCAGCTGCAGAGCATTAGCTGCCACCAAACTCCAGTGGCTCAGGCCACAGAGCCTTAAAATATTTATTTTTCACTGCATTTGGGATTAAGCATCTGCGAGCAGCCACCACCAGGAAGCGGGAGGTGGGAGGGGGACCTGTTGGCAATAGCCGTTTGGAAGCAGTGTGGGCCTCGTGGGCCCTGCCTCCTGAGCAGGGAGCCGTGCAGTGGCTGGAGGGCCTCGGGTGGCTGGCTGGCTGGCTGGCTGTGCCACGCACCACCTCCGGGAGGTCGCAGCTTTCTCTGTTACAAATGGATTTTCTGCTTTCTAGGCAGGGCCTATAGTTTATAGCCCATCTCACATTTCTCTTGGGTCCATTTGAGGGAAAAAAGCCTCGAGTCCTGAGGACGTGAGGGTCTATCTGCATGGACACAACCATCCGACTGCCCCAGGGACACACAGCGGGGCCAGGGGTGCGGGTAGCTGGGTTTAGAGGGCCGCGCAGTTGCAGTTCATCCCCGCCGTGACCTGGGGCCCGGCACCCTCGCTGCCCCTCACCTGGAGAATGGGACTGGAGCCCCGCCTCACAGGGCTGTCCCGATGCTTATATGAGGCTCTTCATGCAAAGCGCTTGGCCCGAGGGCTCTGCGGATGTGCAGGATGTGAGCCCTGTTCAGGGGGACACTCGTACAGTTCAATGGGGAAGCTGGCTATGGAGTCTTGGGCTCAGACTGGGGAGGAGACCCAGGGAAGGGGGAGGTCCAGCAGGATCACCCTCTCCTCATGGGCAGATGGCTGGGGGAATGGGCTGTGGTGGCGCTTCGGCGTCCAGGACTCAGGTCCAGTCTTTTACTTGGGAGTCTGCAGAGGCGGCGAGCGGGCTGGATTACCGGGAAGTGTTCCTAATTTGCACAGAGAGATAAGGAGCTCATCACAACAGACAGGGAACCGCTGTGTCCAAGCAGCTGCCGCAGGCTGGTCCCAGGTGAGCTAGAACCTCTGGGCTGGGGGTGGGGTGCCTGGGCTCCCCTAGCCGCAGGGGCCCTATGCTGGGTGGTCTTGGTGCTGACCACCATGCAGGAGGTAGGGGGGGAGGAAGAAGGGGGCAGACACTCCTAGACAGAGGTGCTTGGGAGAGAGACATAGGCACTGAAACTCTATTTCTGAAAATCGGACAAGTTATCGAGCTTAGCAAATGCCCGTCCTGCCCTAGGGATGTGGGGCTGTAAACTGGAGCTGGGCTGCGATTTACCTTCCCCTCCGCCAGTCACGCGCCCTCCCTGCCGCCTGAGTGCAGGAGGCTGATCCAGCTGCCTGTCATCACCAAGCTTGCTCAGCCTGGGGCCTGGGCTCTTGCAGCTGGAAGGACACAAGACAGATCTTGGGAAGAACTTCCTAAGGAAGCATCAAGGGGGGCTGTGCAGTCCTTGCTTCAAGAGGCCCTTAGGGAGAGGCCTCTGCTCCACACCCCCTTTCCTGGCTCTCAGCCCCCACAGACTCTGACCTTGGGGGTTCCCTGGATCGGACAGGGAGGGACAAGTGGCTCAACTTTCTTAGGCTCAGAAGGTCGGGTGGCAGCAGAGAGGTCCAGGGACTTCATTCTGGTGGGGCGAACTCCTCACATCCGAGCAAGAGAAGGATTTCTCCTACTCTGTCTCACAGGCGTCTCTCATAGCAGTCCTGGGAAGTAGGCATCATCATCCCATTTTACAGGGAAAGAAACAGGCACAGAGAGGGATCGGGATGCTGCTCTTCAGACAGGGCATCCTGAGCACTGCCCCCTGAGTGGTGGGGTGGGCGGGCACCGGGCAACTGTCTGTGGCTGTAGAGACAAGGAGAGGAGGGGTCAGTGTGGGTCTCCTGGGGCTGCAGGGAGGACAGCTCTGCAGGACTGGGGGTCCTGGTGCTGAGAGATTGTGCAGCCAGCGGGCTCCTGGATGCCACCTCCCTGTCAGTCAGTCCTGCTGCCCTGTGGGTGCTGCAATGTGAGCAGAGTGGGCAGTGATGAGCAGACTGCACGGTGGGCAGAGCACTGGACTGAGAGTCTTGGGTCTTGAGTGGGAGTGCAGTCTCCATTCATGGAATAAATTTTATTGAGCACCGGGGTCTTATCCCATTAAACCTCCACAGCAGCTCCATGAGGTGGGCACTCCTTTTGTACTTCATTGATTCTAAATATGGGGAGAGAGGGAGGGAGGGAGAGGGGCAGAGAGAGACAGAGGAAGTGAAACAGAAGTCAAGCCTTTTACAACCTAGTTTCAGGAGCAATCACCTGTGCCATCATCTTTGCCCTATTCTGCCCATTAAAAGCGAGTGAGCCGGTCCAGCCCACCGTCATCATGAGGAGATTATTATACAAGGATACGAGTACCAGGAGATGGGGGTCAAAACAATAATACCTATAGTGTGGGAAAGTCATAGGATGACATGAGATTCTACATGTAGGAATTAGCATGGTGCCTGGCACTTGGTATATGCTCAATAAATTGGCTGTTATTATTGTTGCTGTTGCCATTTTCAAAGCCAGGCTGGGCCGAGGCTAAGACAGGCCAGAACCCAGCAGCTGTCCCCAGGTCTCAGTAGCTCTACCCCAAGGGAGATCAGCTGGCCCACCCCATCTCCCTGTCCTCAGTTCTGTCAGCTTCCTCAGGCTCACCTCACCTCTCCTCCCCTGGGAGGCATCTCCAGTCTGTGCTTCCCTGAAGGCCTCCTTGCTTGCAGGGAAGGACAGGCTGATGGTCACAAAGCCCCCACGAGCCCTGTCTCCACATCACAGACCTTAGGCGTGGTGGGGCTGTTGTGTTGGAAGGTCACAGATTTCTTGGATGCAGCAATGGAAGGTTTCTTATTTTCCATCTGGAAGGAAGCACTGTGACTTTACATCATTGCGGAGCAAGCAGAACTGTGACTTCTGTTTACAATGGACGGCTCTGACGTGTCACTGACGGTTACAGAGCTTCTCTCCCTGTGGAAAACTGGGGGAGGGGTCCTGGGACACCTTCTCACTCCCAACGTTCCGCTGGTGCTAGAGATGAGGACACCGCCTCTCAGGGCGCCTCTCAGGGTGAGTGGCCCAGGTGGGACCAGGATTTGAAGCCGGGTGTCGGGTCCCAAGCCCTATGCCAGGGCTTTCTATTCTAGTTTCATTCATCAGTCAAGCAATATTATTTAGCCCCCGCTGCGTTCCAGCCAGGCACTAGGAATACAGTGATGAGCAGGTTTTTGCTCCAGTCTTAAAAGGCTTTTACTGTTTCCCTTCGCCCCCTGTTCCCACTGGACAAAAACTTTTCCAAATAGAGCCGCCTCTTTCTCAACGTCTCTCCTTCCCTGTATGGACTACAGGGCTTTGAATGTGAAGTGGGACTGTATTTAAGGAGGGGTTTGATCCGCCGCTGTTTTGTGTGGAAATGTAACAGGAAATGGCTTTAAAGTCCCAGGAGATAAGGATCTGAGCAGATGCAGAAGTTGGGTGGAAGTTGGTCAAACAGAGGCCCCGATGGGAAATGAGGTCTAAGATTAAAGCAAATGATTAAAGCAACCGGTGACCTGTTTTAAACAGCAGGCCCTCCTCCGACCCTTGCCAGCCCCAAGCCTTTCCCTCTCCTGTCCAGGGCCCTTGGGAATTAAACCCAAGCCACTGCCCTCCAGCCGAGCGAGCCAGGTGATGGGATTGCTTTTAATGGCACTTTGAACAAGGTTGGTCAGCTAGAAATACATAAGGAAATTGAAACATGAAAATGCCCTCGAAATTTAGCCAATTGCTATATTGTAGCTCAACTGTTAACGCCATTGTATGAAAGCTGGCAGAAATAATTTGTAATCAATCTCACACTTGTTTACTGAATCTTTGCAGAGAAGGACATGAGGGTCATCTGTGCCCCCAGAAATACCTCCGTCCCCTCCCACAGGCCCATCGTGCCATCAGCACAGTGCCTCAGCCAGGCGTGGGTTGCTGTCTGGAGGGACATCGTGTGTCGGACACTCTGCTGGGCACTGGGGTCGTGGGTTCAACATGAGGGAGGGAGTCCTGCTCTTGAGCTTACCTGCTGGAGGGAGAGATGGACCATAACACACAAACCAGCGACTGATAAAGCCAGAGAGTGAGACGTGCTATGGAGAAAAGAAGACAGGGTAATGGACGGAAAGAGATGGGGTGGGGGGGAAGGGAGGGGTCAGGTAGGAGAGCTTCCGGACAGTTCATTGGGGCCTCCCATACTTTTTTTTCCCAATAATTCTTGCGATGTTTTTAGTGCAGGCCTCAGCTGGCTCCCTGCTCTACAGCTTTCTGTCCCATTTCTAGCTGTGTGTTCCTGGGAAAGAGACTTAACCGTTCTGAACTTCAGATGCCTCCTCTGTGAAGTGGAAATTAGAATACCTGCCACACGCTGTTTGAGATAAAATGCATTAGAGCTCATCATTCGCTGTAGTCTATGTGTGGGAATTGGTAGGTTTGCAATTGCAGTGCAAGATCTTTCTTTCCTTTCTTTCCCTAATATTGGTTATTATGTGCCTTTATGTGCATCAAAGGGCACCCCACTCCTGATTTGCTAGTCTGGCCCAAGCATGGAAGGACTTTGGTCTGAGCGAGACCAAGCTGGAATATTTAAATAAGACTGTACCAAAGGTTTAGGGATGACAACAGGGAAATGAACAGGGTGCAGCTTGTAGGCTGAGTGTAAATGAGTGTGGTCCTGTGTCCGTGTCTATGTGTATATGTGCGTATTTGTGTGTGTGTGTGTGTGCGTGTGTGTGTGTTAGGAGATCATGCTTCCTCACAGGGGGTAAGGTGACTTTGCCCTCTTTGGGGTCTGTATTATTTCCAAACCTCTTAGTCCCATCCCCTCCCAGCAGGGGACAGCACAGAGGCTGCTGTTTCTGTTTGACGATGACACTGAAGCTCCTCAGAATCGCTGGCATAGAGAAGCCAGCACCACACAGCACTGAGCTTCTGCCTCCGTCTCCGTGTCACACGGCATCCTGGGTCCCCCACCTTGACTCCTTAGGGCTCTGATGACCTCTCAGATTCTGCCTCCTCCATTCTAGGGGCGGCTGTCTCCCTATCAGAATGCCTGCCGTGGCTGGGTGCAGACAGCCTACTACGCAGCAGCATGGGTGCAGACAGCCTACTACGCAGCAGCATGGGTCTTCAGGCTCGGGCCCTGGAATGAACTTTGCAGTCAGATCCTGACTGTGAGCCTCAGTTTCCATATCTGTAATACATTCCTAGTGTCCTGTAACTAGCAGGGCCACTGTTAGGAGTAAGGGATGATGGGTGTGACGCCACTGCACAGGGCGTGCCTGGTCCCCAGATGTTGCCACTATTCCTGCTCAGGGGAGCCTCTGGTTCTGACGGATTCTTCCAGGACAGCAACCCAGTCCTGAACCGGTGCCCAGGAGGCTGGGCCTAAGTCCTCTGCCCAGGGCCCGCCAGGCTCCTCCTTCCCGGGGGAGTGCCACACTCCCTCCTGAGCACCTGGCAGCTGACTGGGAAGTTTGACCCATAGTGAGCCTACCCTTCCATCCATCTCTGAGCATTGCTTCTGCCCAGAAACACCTGCTGCTCCTCCCGTAACCCTGTGGGACTCCTGGGGTTGAGAATCCTAGGCACATGGCTGACTCCTCCATGTTCTCCTTTAAGAAGGTTGAGTAAGTACCCAGCCAGCGTGGCTCACTGGCTGAACATCGGCCTATGAACCACGAGGTCACGGTTCAATTCTCGGTCTTGCCGGCTCAATCCCCAGGCAGGGGCATGCAGGAGGCAGACGATCAATGATTTTCTCTCATCGTTGATGTTTCTCTCTCTCTCTCTCTCTCTCTCTCTCTCTCTCTCTCTCTCTCTCTCTCTCATTCCCCCTCCCCCCTCCCTCCCTCCCCCCCTCTCATTTCCTCTCTGAAATCAATTAAAATATATTCTAAAAAAGGTTGAGTAAACAATATGAGGTTGTTGCAAATTACTGTGGCTCACTCTGGTTGTCCTACCTGCTTAGTGCTGTGCCTCAACTGCTCACCCCTCTACAGAGGAGTCAGACCTGGGCCCAGACCCCTCCTTCTGGCTCACCTAACCCCATCCTCTGCTGGTCCACCCACCACAGCATTCCAATATATTGAGACAAAAACTTCCATCCATCCACATGTGTTCTGTTCTCTGTGGTTGCACACAGTAAGTGCCATGCCTCCCACCTGTGATCCTTTAGAGCACTGGTTCTTAACCTCGGCTGCACATTAGAAGCGCATTAGAACCACTGATGCCTCAGGCCAATGGAATTAGAATTTCTGAGAGGGAGGGAGGTTGTGGGCATTGGTGTTTTCTGAGGTTCCCTCAGATGATTCTTAGAAGCAGCCAGGGCTAAGAACCACTGCTTTCGAGAATGAACAACCCCCAACCAGCTTCGCCTTCCCCACCTTCATCTCCCAGGAGCTACCTGCAACTCTCATAGGATTCGGCTTTCAGGCCTCTCATCATTCTAGTCACTGTCCATTTCATATGTCCCAACTGGTCAATGCCACTTGGGAAACATGACTTTCTACTCTGAACTGGACTGTCGAGGGCAGAAGCCAAACCTCCTTTGCTCATGATGTTATAACTCTATTAATATGACCCCAAGTCAAAGGAGCTCTTTTTGTCTATACCCCCACATTGTGACTCTTCCTTCAACATTTCTTTCTCCATTGTCCTACTCTGTTTCTACTGACATTAAAAGACCTTTTCAAAGCAGGGTGTAAAACTAATTCCACAAACGCATGTAATCAATCCCAGGAAAACCTTCCAGGACTTGGTGCAGCTTTCTGTAGGGTTTAGACTGATCACTGGCTTTCTTTCTGTTTTCACAGATCCATCCTGAGGTTAGCTCCATCCATCGTCCCTGATTTGGGATGCACATAACAGGTATCTAACTCCCACACATTCAATACCTGCTCTTCTTAAAGTTAAATAACAGATTCCATTAAAGGTGCATTAGTACGGCACTCTGTAATTAATCTTCTCCAGCGAACTAATAGTTCAGAAGGCACGCAGTGGAGCAAGGGCACTGTACATCACTAAGCTCATTTATTCTAATTGATTTATCTAAGAATTGCTGGAGCAGCCAGCCTTGTGCCCGATGACCTGTGGTGGGGCCCCATGGGTGCCTGGAGTTGGGAGGAAGGAGCAGTGTGGATGGAGCCAGGGCTGGCAGGGGCTGGCTTCATCTGGATCACAAGGAAGCAAACAACATAATGGGGCAGCCTCAGAGGCAGGCCAGGCTGGGGAAGCTTTTAGCAGCTCTCAGCAGCCCTTGTAGCACACCCAGATTGCACACAGAGCTATTTCACATCATTAAACCCCCCTATTTTGTCCCTGGGTACTGCACACGCTGTCTGCATCAGGCTGAGCTTCAAAGTAACTGCTTTGCCAAAGCAGGTGTAGCCACTGCAGCAGGCTGACCCTGGGAGACAGGGACACATTTGCTGGCTGTTTGTTTGCTGGCTTCACAGCCCTGGAGCTGGGGATGATGTGCTGGGGGCCTGCATCTGCTCAGCCTGCCTGTTTAGGTTCCTGCTGCCGTTGCTACTGGGGGCTGGGAGTGGGCGTTACTGGACTCTCACACTCATCAGAGGCCACTGTGGTGATGATCGCACTGTCCTTCCCAGCCCCTACCCATCCTTCCTCAGGTTGGCCAACAGTAGGTGGCATTGGGAATGATCCCCTCAGGGCAGGAAAAGCCTGGGCTGTGTTTGATCCTACATCTATTCTCCTTAAGAAGCAGGACATAAGGCCCCAACAAGGTTGAGCAGAACCCAAGGGACAGACCCCTGTGCCAGGTGACACCTTCTCTGGCTCCTGGAGTTCTTATGCTTGGTGCTTGGTGCCAGTACTGACCCTTCCATGAGCTCATCTGTCTTTCTGTCACAGCATCCTGTTTGGAGTCTTTTGTGATGTTTAACCCATAGTGTGTGCGTGGTTCTCCCTCTGAATCCACCCCAATTAGCATCTGTGTCCTGCCTCCCCTGCATCCAGGCTCCAGCCCATCCCGATCTCATTCTCCCAGGCTCTATACTGCCCAGTTCCCCCTCTACACAGTTACAAGTGGGGTGGGCCCTGGACTGCACTCCCTGCTACCAGCGCCTGTGTTATTGTCTGGTTTATGTGCTGCCTTCTGCATCCATTTCCTGGTCGTGTCTCCCAGGTCCTCGCTTTAAATAGTGTCCTGCTCTGCTAGCAGCCCATCTGTCTGGAGCATGAATGTGCCCAGTTCCCACCCAGCTTTTGCCAGCTTTATCCCCACCTGTTCTCTGTATCCCTGGCCAAACCCGACAGACCACAAGAAGTCATGATGTTACTATCCTCTGTGCCACGGGCCATGTTTGTATCCTGCTCACTATATCTGACAGATCTTTGCATATTGAACCCAGATCACCCACCTCCCTGAACCTGAAAAATTATGGATCCTGCTTTTGCACCCCTTACACTTTTTCCTAACTTGCAGGAAGGCTGCAGAATGAGGGGCATCTATACACTCGGTGTCTCATGCCCATGTGACCTTGGGCAATTCCCTTCCCTTCTTTGAGTTTCAGTGTCTTTATCTGTGAGATGAGAAAATTGGACATAATGATTCCCAGGGGGGCTTTTTCTTTTAAAATAAAATGGAAAACAAGAGACCCTGACAATAAATGGGATTAATATAATGGTCAAGTCAAGCTGGGTCTACTCTCCCCTCTGCCTGGGGCCTCCACATCATGCAGGGCTCGGCAGTGGCTTTACAGAAGACTCTCCACACAAGGGCCCTGGGCTCTCACCTTTGGAAAATGGTGCAATTTAATGGTAATGCAATTACAGATGTGCTGAGATTGAAAGGGCCCATCTTATCTCAAATGCGTCTTCCCCACCAAGTATCAGGGCAGGTGCGGATCCCTAATAGCTGCTGAAATAAATTCACCAAGCACCTGGGGGCTCTGAGAGAGATCTGTGTGCAGAGACAGAATGAGAGAGGGTGGAGAGAGGGAGAAAGGAAGCAGGGAAGGAGGGAGAGAAATGACACACAGAGAAAGGAAGAGAGATAGAAGGAGGGACGGAAGGAGGGGATGACAAGGATAGAGGGGGGAGAGGGAAGCGGAGAGAGGTAGAAAGAGACAAAGCAGGGAGAGAAGGAGGGAACTTGTGGGAGTGAGGGAGGAAATAGAGAAGAAGGAAAAAACGGTGGGAGAAGAAAAGGGGGGGGGGCAAAGAGAAAGTGTAATGAACAGCGACAAAGAGATGAAAATACTGAGACCTTGAAGGAGGAAAAGGATGGAGGAAGAGAAAAAGAGATTGAGAGAGTGCCAAGGAGGAAGGAAGGAGGAGTTAGAGAAAGGGAGATGGGAAGAAGAAAGAAGATGTTGACAGCAAGGGGCAGCCAAGAGGGAAGGAGCAAAGTGGGGGGTTAGGGACAGTGATGAGACAGAGAAATTGAGTGAGAGGAAGCGTGAGTAAAGAAAATAGGGGTGTCTCTGTGTTTCTGAAACATTGAGCTTCTTATGCCCACCAGAGGCTCTGTGTGGAAGAGTGCAAACGAAAAAGAACAGAAAAGGAAGGAAAAATCATACAATGGCTAGTGTGAAGGAAATCATCAGGACTAAGGCAGCCGACAGAGAGCAAGCACCAGAACAGGCACTTGAGGTTCCGACCCGAATTATAGAGAAAGAAAATGTAATGATCCAAGACCCTAGAATGGGCACAGCTCCCCAGACAATCAGCCAGTCCCTCTAGCCAGTATTCCTTCTCATTCCCTGGTAATTCCGGGGCGCTCCGGGGCCTCTCGGGTTCAGCACCACGGACAGCTCCACAGACCAGCACCCAGTGGATTGATCCCTCCTTGCAGCCCCCTACAACTCTGACCCGTGACTCCCCCTGAAATGGCTCTTTTGGGTGGTTGGAATGCAGGCCCATGAGCTGCCGAATAGATCAATTATTTCTCAGTACATGGTTTTGATCCCGATGTTACTTCACTGGATCACTGAGTGGAAAGGCCTCGCAGAGAAAATGGTATTTTTTATAACCCTGGCAAAATGCTCCCGCGCTGATGAGATGAGCCACCCAGCGAGCGCGCGCGCGCACAAAAGATACATAACTAACCAGAAGCATAATCTTCCAAATTGAAAGCCATAATGTTTGCTGTTGGAGCTAAATATTAACAGGGCACAGTCTCCCAATGACCCTCGGGAGGTAGCTGGCTTAGCAGGAGGCTGTCGTCATATTCAAGTAACTTGATTAAATTCCTTTCTGCCATCAGAATTAAGAAATGAATGGTTTTATGAGAGTCATGCCACAAAGGACAGGAAAATGAAATGTTCAGGAAAGAGGGTGGGGCTTGGTGCCTGCCAGTACCTTGCCTTGTAATTCTGAAGGGAGCAGCCTTTCTCTTCCTAGGGTGGGCTCAGGACTACAGGCTGCCCAGGGGTGACAGCTGCTCTCTTCTCCCTCTTGACATTCCTGATGACCCCGCTTTGCAGCCCCCTTGCTCCCTGCTCACTTGAGAGCTGATGAATACATGGTATCCTCCCCAGGAGGCATCTCAATTATTCATGTAGGAGGCAGCAAAGTGTAGTGACTTTATTTTTTAAAAAAATCTTTATTGTTGAAAGTATTACATAGGTTATTTCCTCCCCCATTAACGTCTTCCAGTTCATGCTGGTCCTTCTCCCTCCCTCCCCCCCAAAGGCCTTCACCACCCCATTGTCTGGGTCTATGGGTCATGCATATATGCATGCAAGTTCATTGGTTGATCTCTTCCCACTTACCCTGTCCTGCCTTCCTTCTGAGGTTCAACAGTCTGTTAAGTGTAGTGACTTTAAATCATGACCTCTGGAACTAGACTACTACCTGGGTTTAAATTCCAGCTCTGCTGCTCACTAGCTGTGTGATCTCAGGCAAGTCACTTAACCTCTCTGTGTTGAAGTTTCTTTGGCTATAAAATGCATTTGTAGTAGTACCTATCCTGCAAATTTGTTGTTGTGAGAATTAATGAGCACTAAGGCGGTTAAAGCCAGGCTTAGTACATAATAAACACTCTATAAGCATTTGCTATTATTATTACTAGATTTAGGTAGATAAATATTTAATATTGGTAAGTTAATATAAAGTTTATACAACAAGATTTATTTTTCTTCTGTGGCCACTTTTTCCTTTCTTATGGCCCTGACACAGCCTAGGCAGCATTGCAAAGGCTCTGTTACTTAAAGATATACTAATAATGTGCTACTTTTGTATTCAGAAAAGTACTGTTTTTATTAGAAAAATTCTGTTAATCTCAGAAAGTTTAATCTGCATTTCTTTTGAAATGATCTGTATTGGGCACCTTACTAAGCTTCGTGCACTGTGCTGGTGGTGTTACATTGGTTAAGTTTGTTCCATTGTCTCAATATTTCTGTGAGGTGGACATTGGTGACCCCATTTTATAGATGAAGAAACTGAGGTTCAGGGAAGTTGAATGATTTGTTGAAAATGGCACAGACAGGGAGGCAGAACAAGAATTCAAATCCACTACATTATTCTGAAGAAAGAGGGTGGGGTGGAATGCCTATATGATGAATCCTGTCTCACCTCATCCATCCTTCTCTTTGGATTTCTCTTCCTCCCCCTCCCAGAGGACCCCTTTCTGTGTCACCAACCTGGACCTGATCCTTTTCCCTTATTTAAAGTGATAAAAATATAAGATCATACTAGCAGCCCCACTGTCTGCCCAGAAAGCCCACTCTGACCATTATCTTTTAATTTTTTTTTAAATAAAATGTCCTTTCTCTAATTATGGCATTAAGGATTTCTAAAGGTACTTTATAATTTATATAATTTTATCCCACAGTCTTATTTTTATTCTGTCTGTTTTAAGGCACATTCTAGTCATCAAACTTTTGTGTACTAATTCACTTTCCTAAAAATTTTTATTTATTTCTGAGGAAACATTGGTTAGTAACATTATGTATGTTTCAGGTGTCCATTATAGGTGCTCACCACCAAAAGTGTAGTTTCCATTTGCCACCATACATTTGATCCTCTTTACCCATTTTGCCCTAACCCTTACTTACCTACCATATTGTCTATATTTATGAGTTTGTTTTGTTTTGTTTGTTTTTTTTTCTTTTGTTTTATATTCCACACTAGAGGCCTGTTGCACAAAAATTTGTGCACTCAAGGGGGTCTCTCAGCCCAGCCTGTGCCCTCTCACAGTCTGGGAACCCTTGAGGGATGTCCCCTTGCTGGCTTAGGCCCACTCTCTGGGAGATCAGGCCTAAGCTGGTAGTCAGACATCCCTCTGGCAGCCCGGGAGCCCTCAGGGGATGTCCACTTGCCAGCAGGAGCAGGCCTAAGTTGCAGTTGGACATCCTTAGTGCTGCTGAGGAGGCAGGAGAGGCTCCCACCACCACCGCTGTGCTGGCAGTGGTCAGCCTGGCTTGTGGCTGAGCAGAGCTCCTCCTGTGGGAGTTCACTGACCACCTCGGGCAGCTCCTGCATTAAGCATCTGCCCCCTGGTGGTCAGTGTGTGTCATAGTGACCAGTCATTCCCAGTGGTTCTGCTATTAGGGTCAATTTGCATATTACCCTTTTATTATATAGGATATGAGTGAAATCATATGGTTTTTGTCCTTCTCCATCTGACTTATTTCACTGAGCATAGTGCCCTCAAGGTCCATCGATGTTGTTGCAAATGGCAATAGTTCATCCCTTTTATATGTTTACTAGGGGCCTGGTGCACAAAAATTTGTGCACTCGGGGTGTCCCTCAGCCCAGCCAGAGCCCTCTTGCAGTCTGGGACCCCTCAGGGGATGTCTACCTGCTGGTGTGCCTGGCCAGCCTGGGTGAGGGGCTGATGGCTGTTTGCAGACTGGCCAAGCCCCCCAGTGTGGGCCCTCAACCCATTGGGGTGTGGCCAGCCTGGGTGAGGGGTTGAGGGCTGTTTTCAGGCTGCCCACAGTCTCTTCAGGTTTTGGGTCCCTACTGGGGTGCCTGGGCAGCCTGGGTGATGAGCTGAGGGGCGTTTTCAGGCTTCCCACAGTTCCTTCAGGTTTTGGGTCCCTACTGGTGTGCCTGGGCAGCCTGGGTGAGGAGCTGAGGGGCGTTTTCAGGTTTTCAGGCTGCCCACAGCTCCTATTGACCCAACATCCCAGCAATGCTGGCTGGAAGCAGGTTTCTGGGGTTTACTTATCTTCTATAATTGAAACTGTTGCTTTAAGCCAAGGCCTAGGAAGGTAATATAGTCTCCTGTTGGCTTCAGCTCCGTAACTTCTATAATTGCAACTATGTTGTGTGAGCAGAGAGAGGCCCAGCCAGCCTAGGCAGACAGTTTACTTCTGGTGCAACAGAAGCCTGCTGTTTACTCTAGCTCCGTGACTGGCGGCTGGGTTAATTTGCATACAGCTGCTCTGATTGGCTGGTGGGCGTGGTTTAGGCATCCTGTAGAAACGGTCAATTTAAATATTACTCTTTTATTAGATAAGATAATATATATAATACATTTATAAAAATAAATGTATAAAAATATAATAAATATATACTTATCCATTTATGTACATATTATTTACCCATTCATCTGTTGATGGACACTTAGGTTGTTTCCATATCTTAGCTATCTCTATATATAAAAGCCTCATATGCAAAGTATCCCCTCAGGAGTTGGACCGACCGGGAGTTTGATCGTTCACTATGATGTATGCTGACCACCAGGGGGTGGCATGGAATGAAAGAAGGCCGGCAGCTGCTAGAGACCCTACTCGTGCATGAATTTCATGCACAGCGCCTCTAGTTGTAAATAACGCTGCAATGAACATAGGGTGCATATGTCTTTTTGAATTAGTGTTTTCACATTCTTAGGTTAAATACCCAGAAAAGGAATTGTTTTATCATATGATAGTTTTATTCTTAACTTTTTGAGGGACCTCCATACTGTTTTTCTTTCTTCTTTCTTTTTTTTTTAAAGATCAATGAAACCAAGAACTGTGTGTGTGTGTGTGTGTGTGTATTTCAGAGAGGAAGAGAGAGGGAGAGAGAGATAAAAACAATGATGAGAGAGAATCATCAATTGGCTGCCTCCTGCACACCCCTTACTGGGGATTGAGCCTGCAACCCAGGCATGTGCCCTTGACCAGAATTGAACCTGGGACCCTTCAGTCTGCAGGCCAACGCTCTATCCATTGAGCCAAACCAGCTAGGGCCATACTGTTTTCATAGTGTATGCACTCATTTACAATTCCACCAACAAAGTACATGTGTTCCCCTTTTTCCAAATCCTTCCCAACACTTGTTGTTTCTTGTCTTTTTGATAATAGCTATTCTAACAGGTGTGAGGGGATATTTCATTGTGGCTTTTATTTGCCTTTCCCTAATGATTATTGATGTTGAACATCTTTTCATGTGTTGGCCATCTGTATGTCTTCCTTGGAAAATGTCTATTCAGGTCGTCTGCCCACAAAACATCGCTAAGACCAATGTCTTGAAGCTTAGTGCCTATTTTCTTCTCGGCATGTTATTGTTTCAGGTCTTACATTTAAGTCTTTAATCCACTTTGCCATTCTGACCTTTAATAACCGGATCTTAGGAAGAGCCATGCTTAAATGGATGGCTGAAGACTTCTGGGAGTCCTGCTTCCACAAATAAAACGCTTTTCATAGTAAACAGTCCATAGAAAAAGTGGGAGGGAGTGGGAATTAACAGAAATTGAGTGAGTGGGCTGGTGGGAGGGGAACTTTGAAAATAGCCACCTGAAGCATTATTTGTATTGGAAAAAAAATAGTCATGGGGGAAAGAGAGGTAATGCATGAAATCCCATTTTCCCTGCGTCTTTTAGTCTATTTTGAACCTCAGAGAGAAGCAGGCAGAGAGCATTCTGTTCTGAACACAGGTGAACCTGACCTGGGGAGCTGTATCCAAGTGGTTGTTAGGAGGGTGAGGGAGAAGAACAAGTGCCCTAGATGACCTTAGGGTTGGGGTGAAGCCCATGGGAGGGGCTGGCTTCCAATTTCAAAGGGCTCTGAGCCCCATGTGTGTCTCTTCAGAAGGATCTTAATCTAGGAGGGCCCAAAGTACGCTAGGGACACTAGTGGCTTGATATAGGAGGAAGACCCAGGTAGTATTATTTACACTCTCATATGTTTATTTAATGCTCATCACAACTCTCTAACATGGGTATTATCACCTCTATTTCACAGAGCAGCTATTAATAAAACAGCAGCACCAGCAGTGGGCATCATCATGGCGGCACAGCAATAGAAGAAGTAACTGTTGTAACTTCTTACTATGCACCCACGATATTTCTGTAAGTACTTGTAGACTTAAGGAGATGTGACCAGGCATTCTTCCACCATAGTTTTGTGTCCCCCTCTTTCATATTGTAGAGTTGTCACTAAGCAGTGCTACCCCCCCCCACCCCCCAGGGACCGTCTCTATTCCTGATCCCTGTTAGATCTAGATGGGCTCATGGCTTGGTCTCCTCAATAACAGGAGAGATAGTGGCAGGAGTAGTGGGAACTGGTGCTCGTATGGCATTTACTAGGTGTTGGTTATTGTTCTAAGTACTATCTGCATCGGTTAGTTTTTGCACTGAACTGGGCAATTCTATGGTCTGAGCCCAGCTTGGCTGATCTCAGTTGAGTCACTTATGTGTTGACTGGGCCCAGATGAACTCAAATGGTCTCTCACACACATCTGGTGGTTAGGCAACTGTTGGTTGGGGTGATGAAGGTGACTGAACCGTGTCGCTCATGCTTCCTTAGGCCAGCCTGGGCTTGTTCACCTGGTAGTTGAAGGCATCCAAGAGCAACATTAAGCAACATTTGAGGAGCAAGCACTTGTCAAGGTTCTTCTTGTGACATGTTTCTCATCCTGTCCCATGGGTGGAAGTGAGTCTCATGCCAATTCTAGAGTCAGTGTGTGAGGGAGGGTACCCAGGGACCAGACCCAGGGAGGCATGAACGAACTGGGCCATGGCTTGTTGTTGCTTCAGTATCTATGTCTGTGGCGAGAGGCATGCAAATAAGAGCTTTGGATTAGGTAGGAGTCCTGGCTTTCCTCCTACATGTTCTATGACAGGTGACCTCAGTTTCTCTGCCTGCATGTTGGGTGGCAGGGTTACTGTAAAGACCAAGTGAGGTGATGCTTCTGTAAGTCCTTTGGGAGCTGTAAAACCCTGTACAAATGTCAGTTGTAACTTTTCTTCCCCCCTATGAATGGAGGTAGGCCTTATTAATTCCTCACCTGGGTATGATCCACGTCATGGCAAAACCTGCAGGATGACTTAGCCTGGCTCCCCACCCACCACTGGAGCAGCCCCGCTCATCACCCATGTGCTCGGGGAATGCAAAAGCATGTTAATAGTGGCTGGAGACAAGCGTAATTAGGAAGGTAAATCTGCTGAAAGAAATCATATTATGCAAATGTGATTAGCAATGACTTTTGGGTTCTTTGTTATTTGAGAGTTTCTATTTCTTGGCACAAATGTGGAGAGTTGGCTGCTGTGTTCACTGGGGTGGCTCTTAGTAGGAGTTTGGGAACACAGAACAGGAGAGGAGCCTTAGGGAGGGGGCCCTGCAGCTCTGGGCATTGGGAGGGGGCTCCCTAGTCAGCCCCCCAGGAAGAGTCTGTGGTCCCCAATCAGGCCTGAGCTGATTCCCAGGGAGGAGCTCCAGGGAGCAGACCTTCGCCGAGATAAGGCTCCCCAGGAGAGGAGGGGCTCTTTCTTCCAGGTGAGAGCTACGTTTAAAGAAGAGTGAGCTGGAGAGGGGGTCCCAGGACAGCTGGCTCCTATCATGGAGCTGTCCCTGTTAGGGAGCTGGTAGGATCACCACGGTTTGAGGACGTGACCAGGC
Source organism: Murina feae (assembly GCA_004026665.1). NCBI lineage: Eukaryota > Metazoa > Chordata > Mammalia > Chiroptera > Vespertilionidae > Murina > Murina feae. Next base: position 23,622 of record PVJC01008094.1, on the reverse strand, counting down.
GGCCTCATGCTTGCTGGGCCCTGGTATGTTAGTTTGCAGCAGGGATGTTCCCTCTGGGCATTGGAACAGTTTGTACCCTGCCAGATTCAGGTGTTCTTTGGACATGGCTGGGAATATCACACATCCTGGTTTTTGAAGCTCTTTTTATAAAGGTCACGATGGTTAAAAAAAAAAAAAAAAAAAAGAGCCACCTACTTAGTGAGAGCTTATTAAGTACCAGATACTGCGCTAAGTGCTTCAGGTAATGACCTCATTTAACTTACCTGACGGTTACATAAGGTGAGCACTATTACTATTGTCAGCTCTGTGTAGATTAAGCAACAGGCATGAGTAGTTTAAATGATGTTCTTAAGGTCACCTCTGTCAATAGAGAGTCAGGATTTGAACACAGGCCTAGCTTGATTGTGAAGTCTATGCTGCTAGCCATGAGGCCATGCAAGACTCATCCAGGAATGGGTCAGGATAATGTGCCCACGCACATACCTGACCATGTCCAGGTGACCCCAGTGAGACACCAACGTGTCCAGGCTTCTTCAGAAGTTTCTGGAAGCTGGCAGTCCCTGATTCAGCCTGGGAGGGTGACCCTGTCTCCATTTGTGGAGTTGCTAAAAACTGATGGCAGCCTGCCTTTCCAGGCTGTTGGCACATGTGGGTCTGGAGTGGGTCAGGGGTCCTGGGAGAACTTCTGAAATGGCCTTTAGAACCCCCTTAAACTTCCCTTCCACGCAGCTGCTCTCTCCAGGCTTCTGAGAACTTTGATCCCTTTGTGTGCCCCCATTTCTCTCCTGTCCCTTTGGAGTTCCGGTGTGACCCTTCCTTCCCCTCTGAAAGGACTGCCAAGTGTCAGGTCAGTCCTCACAGAAACCATTCCTGCCCCAGCATGTGCTTCTGTTGACCAGAGTAGGCAGGTGGTGGGCTGTGAAGTCAGTGCCATTTTTAAGGGTCAGGGCAGTTGTCCTGGGTGGGGAATCTGCGTTCCCAGCCCAGCTTGGGGTCCCCAGGCCTTTGCAGGCTCCTCAGTCCTCTCTGGCCAGTGATCCAGGCACAGACAGGCCCTTCCCCACCTCATTTTCAACAGCCACTGGCTCATGCTCTTCCCTTGAGCATGTCCAGGCCCCTCAGACTGGACACATCTAGAGCTGGCCTCCTCTGCTGCCGACCTGGTCTTTGTCAGTGTTCCCCATTCAGGGATGGCAACCACGGGCCCTCTCCTGTCCCTGACTTGCACGTCGGCTGGAAGCCAAATCTTTCCAATGCATGTTGTTCCCTCATCCCCCTCTATCCACACGGCCTTGGGTTAGCTCACATCTGTCCTGTATTATTGCAAAGACCCCGGAGGTGGCCCAGCACACCTGGCACACTCTAATCCCGGTTCACTGCTGCACAGTTATCTTCTAACACAAACTATTGATGGGCCCCTTGTTGCCTGTGAGAGACATCAAAATCCTTGGACAGCATCCAAGGCCTGCCATGATCAGACTTCCACCATCTCCAGCCCATGTCCCCTGACACCCCTCACAGCGCACCCACACCAACCTGCCTGTCCTTACACCCGGCTCCCTATGGCTACGACGCCTTACCCCCTGCTCCCCTAGGCCAATGTGAGACTGTGTCCCAAGCTTCCCACCATCTTTGCCGGCTCCTGGGGCTGTGTGACTCCTCCTTCTCACATTCCCCCAGTGCTCTGTCTGCTTACCTGTTAAAGCCCGGATTGCACTGAGGTTATCCGTTTACATGACCGACTCCCGATGGACCTTAGCTCCTGAAGAGCAGGAACGCAAGCTTATTTACTGGTGAAGCCCCAGCCCAGCAGAGGGCCCGGCACATAGTAGCTGCTCAATTCCTGTTGGCTGAATTAAATTCCCACACATCGCATGCGATTGACTGGATTTGGAAATGACATTGTATCTAGATTTTTGTCTCCTGAAAGGGCATGGAAGGACACAATTCACCTCCTCAGGGGCTTCTCTTTTTGCAGAAAACAAACACTCCTGTGTCTGGACGGAGCTGAGCCTGCAGAAGGTGAGGGAGGGGTGGGAGAGCCTTGAAATAGAGTGGCGTTTGCTTTGCTCTGGGAAAGGTGTGTAGCAGCCGAGACACCCCGTTGTGTTATGGAGATGAAAAGAGGCCCCTGCATTACTTTCCACCAAGGAGCCAGAGGCTAAAAGGAAGCCTTCCTTCCTCCTGGCTGACAAATAGAGGGAATAAATTATCTGGGCCCTAAAAGTTGCATTAGGCAAATAAACATTTCTACAAGAATTACTAGTATATGGGGCATTCAAGAGAAAGCAAATAAACCCTAAGTTATGGGGACCTGTCAGGGCTCTGGAATTAAGTAACTAAAAATCATTAGCAGCGTCTGTGTCAGGTTCTTAAACTTTCCCAGGCTCCGGCCGCCTGCTGCAGGGGCTCAGAGAGAGACCACGTGACTTGTATTGTATGTCTTCAGAGACCTTCTCAGGTTCCTGGGACCTCAGATCTGGAAGTGACTCAGAATGTGTCCAGACCAGTGCCTTCAAACACTGTTTTGTGGAACCCTAGGCCACCGTGGGAGCAGTGGGAGCACCATGGGAGGGCAGCCCAGCAGGCAGGGCCCCCATGCATCCAACCAGGATGCCCTTCTTTGATCTGGATTGTAGGAGGTAGGTAAGCTCTCTTCAGATGGAGGGTTCTGCTGCTAAGTGGTTTGAAAACCAGTGTCCTGGAGCAAACATCCACCTGCTAGAGAAATCTCCATGATTGCACTTCTTTGTTAAGTAATTTTTCAGCCTCTTTTGAATACCCTCCATGACAGGGAACTCATTCCAGGAATTTAATCAGACCCAGTTTTTTTTACTCTTCTTCGCATGAGATTGCCATCCCAGGACTCCAGTGCCAGACACTGGAATTTGGATTGAGGCTCTGCCAACTGATTGTGTAATTCTGGACAGTTACTGGAGCCCCTCTACCCCTGAGTCCCAGTTTCCCTATCTGTAAAAAGGGGATTGTGAGGTTCACAGTGCAGGAGGAAACTGAGTCAGAGAATCAGGAAGATTGAAGGAAGGGAATTTATTCTGCACTCCCTGGCGAAACCCAGAGGCCCTGGGGAGGGGACTGATGGAGTCACGCTGAGGGGGAGGAGGGGGTGTTTTTTATACAGCTGTTCAGTGAGGGCGAGGGAGCATGAGTAGTGGGCGTTCCCACCCAGGGGTCTTCAGGTTTCCAGGAAGGCTGTGGAGGTTCCCCTGCAGGGGGTCTTCACAGCTTCCAAGTGAGGACACCTGTCTGGTAGCTGACCTGTTAGGAATTCTGGGGAAGCTCACGGAGGCATGTAACAGCCTTGGACACTCCTCCAGCCTAACAGGGATAATGTATGTAACAAATTTTCTATAACAAATTACCACAAACTTTGAGGCTTAAGATGATACAGATTTGTTATCTTACAGTTCTGGAGGTCAGAAGTTCAAAATGGGTCTTAAGGAGTCAAATGAAGGGGTTTCAGGGCTGTGTTCCTTCTGGAGGTTCCAGGCAGGAGCCTGGCCTTCCTAGAGGCCGCCTGCATTCCTTGGCTCATGGCCCCTTCCTCCACTTTCAAAGCACATTGCTCTAGTCCAGTGGTTCTCAACCTTCTGGCCCTTTAAATACAGTTCCTCCTGTTGTGACCCAACTATAAAATTATTTTTGTTGCTACTTCATAACTGTAATGTTACTACTGTTAGGAATCATAATGTAAATATCTGATATGCAGGATGGTCTTAGGTGACCCCTGTGAAAAGGTCCTTTGACCGCCAAAGGGGTTGCAACCCACAGGTTGAGAACTGCTCTAGTCTGTTCTTCTGTCATCATATCTCCTTCTCTGCCTTTGCCTTCCTACCTAGCCCTCTTGTAAGGACCCTGTGATGACTCTGCTGTGATTATACTGCCCTCGCCCAGATAATCAGGATAAGGTAATCAGGATAAGCCCCTCTCTCAGGTTCCTTAACTTAAATACAGCTGCAAAGTCTCTTTGACCCTGTAAGGAGACATAGTCACAGGTTCCAGGGGTTAGGAGGTGGACATCTTTTAGGGAAGTCATTCTGCTCATCATATAATGATAGTTCCTTCCTCAGAGGGTGGTGGTGAAGGTCAAACAAGGAAGTGCATGTCAAGTGCATTTCTTCACAAAGATCCTGGTACATAGCAGGAGCTCAGTGAGTGCAGGTCAAATGTCCATCCTGTGTGTGACTCCTCTGAATGTGCCCACTTCCACCATGCCCTCCTGCAGGTCAGGGCAGAATGTACCAGACCCCAGAGTTTAGAGGTTGGAGGCCTTGTAGGACCCACTCAGAAGTTTTCACTTAGACCTGTGGCTATAGCAAGCCCTTGAGATTACTTCAGTAAGGGAGGGCCAGGACACATCTGTTGTTTAGGAAGAGCTTGCTGACCACAGTGTGATTTGGTGGAGATAAAGCGAGTGTTCGAACAGGATGGAAGCTGCACCTTACTCCAGGTGTGCTGAGCAGGCTGGACCATGGCCAAGGGAGCAGTGGCTGGATTTGTAACTGAAACCATGAAAGACAGATGCTGGTGAAAAAGGAAAGAGGTTTATTCAAGTGCCGATCACCTGAGAAGATGGGCACTCTTGTTGCAAAGCCCATCTCCCCATGTCAGTGCAGGCAGAGGTTTTTATAAGGAGGGAGAGGGAAAGCAGAACAGAGAGATCAAGGGGGAAGGGATTGAAAATATTTAGACAAGCACAGTCCATTCTGATAAAGACCTCAACACTGGCCAAGTGATGATATGGTATGTGTCATCCTCAGTATCATCCCCCTGGTTCTATGGTTGAAGGTCAGCAAATTTCCTGGAAATGGAATGACAATGTGGTGAACCCTGCTTTTGTTATAGTCAGATGGGCCTGGATTTGAGTCTCAGCTTTTTTATAACTTCTGACCCTGGGTAGGCTCCTCAACCTCTCTGAGCTCATGTCTCATAACTCCTTCCTCCTAGGGTGGTGGTGGTGGTTGTCCCGTCCAAGTTCTCTTTCATTGCTATGATATCAGCCAGTGAGTATGGTTATCTTCAAGCCAGGACCTGTTCTAGGCACTAGGCTAAGGTGACCAGATTTTAACATTGCTAAAGCGGGACACCACACCATTGACCGGGGGGGGGGGGGGGGGGGGAGTTCTTTTTTTTATTACTTAAAATATTACAAAGAGTAGTACATACGTCTCTTTCCAAAAATCGGGGCTTTTTTAAAACGCAGTGGGACGCAGGACAAATGGTTAAAAATCGGGACTGTCCCGCCAAAAGCGGAACGTCTGGTCACCTTACACTAGGTATCACGGTCCCTTGAACCCTCACAGCAGCCCTGCAAAGTAGATGTTATGATCCCTGCCACAGAGGAAGACACTGGGACCCAGACCCGCAAGGCAAGTTCCCTGAGGCCACTCAGCTTGTCAGTCAAAGACTCAGGCCTGCATGCATGCCAGGGTGTTGCACCGCACTCCCACCCACAGCCTGGCTACCCAACCCAGCACACAACCGCCACTCAGTACACGTGGGTTTCCCTTCTCTTCTGCTCAATATTTCCTTGGCAGAGGATTCAAAGCCCTCCCTGCCAAGACCCACAGGCTTTCTACTGCAATGTAAAGGACCCCAGTAAGCCCAAAGATAGGGTGTGGCTCTCTTGCACCCTCCACTGTTCTGCAGCCCCATTGAGATCCCCGCCCCAGAACCTCCCTTCGCCACCACCACGGGCATCTTTGTCAGCTCCCAGAGAACTCAGGGGATCTAAATTTAGACCCTGTGCTCTGTTAACTCTGTGAATAATGCTAATTAGCATAACAATTCTTCCTGCAATTAAGTTGGAGTGGGGGTTGAGGAGGTGGTGCTTGGTCCAAGAGGAAATTGCACAGGGAGCCTCTCTTATTGCTAGTTTTCAGAGGCCTCGCTCAGGGTGTCTGCTTGGCATGGCTCTCTTCTTGGATGGCTGCATCCAGAAAAATGCCTATTTGGGGCGGAGGGAGGGAGTGCCTGTCTCTAACCTTATTGTGATGTGTTATTGGTGCATGTATTGAAGTGCAGCTTGGGGCCTGGCATGGCAATGAATTAGCTTTTATAAGCAAGCTGTCACCTGTTCTGAGAGGTATGAAAAAATTATGAACTGCATTGTCCTGGAAACCACAAAATAGCACCTCCTCCCTCAAGTAAACACGTAAGTTTGGGGTATGAAGTTGAAATGAAGTGACATTTGGAATTTAGATTTACTTGTTTAGGGAGATTTGCCAATTCTCTTGCTTGACCCAGCAGTGAGGATTGGGGCTGCAGACTCCACTTGCTGCTGCTGGCACCTCCACCTGCTGGGATGAGGTGGAGGGTCAGGACACCTGAGGAGGTTACAGAGATGTGAAGGGGCTGCCTTCCGACAATCCTCCAGTGTTTACAGAAGCTCTTGTGAGATGAGGCTCCCCTCTTCAACACTTTCCTGGCATATATTTTTTAGACTCAACCTCCATTCTCATCTCCCTCTTCTGGACACCTCCCGAGTGGCACAGAACAGTGAGGGAGTCTTTCTTCCATTGCTCTGGCCACAATACTTCTATTGTGTGGCCACACTAAGGTTGCATTTTTACAAGGAGCCATGCAACTCTCTTGGTTCATGCGGAGCTTGTGGACAGTTAAAACTAACTGTAAGGAAACCATCCATCCGGCCATCCATTCATCGCCTCATTCCCTATTTGTATGAGGCGTTTTGTTGGTCTCTGGGGACGTGAGTGAGAGATGAATCAGACCCTGGGGGAGCGAGAATGGGACCGGGATCCAGTAGGAGAGGCACTGGAGGGCGCCCGTGTGAAGGGGATGTCGGGGAAGTGAGAGGTGGTGTGGGCCTTGAAGGGTGTGTAGGACGCTGTCAGCACATGTTCATAAGAACTGCCAAATCAGATCCCTCCATCTTCTGTGCCTGAGACTCTGAACTGGAAGGTAAGAGCAGGCTATTAGATGGGTCCTAATGCAGGGGCCGTCTTGGTGCTGGTCCGTCAGGGATGAGCCTGGGATGTGCCATTTAGATAAACGAGCTGTCTTGTTTTGGGTCATTCATGGACTTGACCCAGGTGTTTTCCTATGTCCTCACCATGTCACTCAGAACACTGTACATAGGAGAGGGCCAGTTTGAGAATCTTTAATAAGTCCTTTCAGTGGCCTAATTGCACACGTCTTCTCTGCCCACTACATGGCTTCCCATCATCCCCTCACCAGGACTTGCTGCCCTGACACTCCCCATGCTGGGAGCTTACCTAGCTGTCCCTCCATGCCTGGGGCTCCTCAGTGCCATGTGCTCGCTCCTTCCCAGACCCCTGCTGAGCCTGCTGGACACCAAGGAGTCATTCCGTTTGTTTAGTTTCTTCACGGAGGCTTGGGAAGTTTCAGTTATGAACGCAGGATTCCAGGGTCCAGATGTGGGAGAGCTGGGTTCTGGGACCACGCCCTTTTCCCTCTCCCTGGGGCAATGCCCCGGGGTGGAGATTTCCAGTTACCTAGTCAGTTCAGTGGTGACTCAGGGCCTGATGACTGGCTGATAGGTAGCCTGACCCATGTTCTCACTTACATGACCTGCCAAGAGGCCTGGCATATGACCTACCACTTGGTTGACACTTGGTCTGACCCATTTCCCATGACATGACCTAACCTGTGGACACCTGGACACCGAAGCTGGAGTCTAGCCCATCCCAGGGCCTGGAGCTGTCTGGTCAGCTCTACTCCCTGGAGCTTAATCCAGGGGAGAGGCAGACAGGTGGGCTATTCCAGAGGCAAAACTGTTCCTCCTTGTGAGGATGAGGCCCTCCAGGTCCTGTTGGGCGGATGGACAGTGCTCAGAACACCCCCCCAAACCTACACACATAACACACACACTCACACACACCCACATGCGCATACCTGTACACACACATTCACACACACAGACACACACATGAGACGTGAGGGCTGGCACCGCTGCATTGCCATGCCGAGCAAGCTTCTGGCTTTCAGTGATGATGGATGTGTCGCCGTGTGGCACTCAGCCCTGCCTCCCCCTGCATTCTGTACGCAGGACTCGCTGAGTAAACAGCTCTGCCCTGCTGCCTGGCAGGGGTGGTAGATGGTGGGACTGGGGGAGGGAGAGAAGAGGGAGTGGAGCCATTTGTCTGGGGTACCGGGAAGGGAGTTGGCCACTTACGGCTGTGATGGATGGCGATTCTGCTCTGCCATCTGTCGGGGCTGGCAGGCTGCTTAGCACAGCACTGCACACCTGGCTGGGGCGTCCCTGTGGAGCTTCACCCGCCTTTCCAGGGCCTGGGGACCAGGCTCCCAACACCTCAGGCAGGAGGCTGGCAGGGAGGAGCTATGCGGCGCTTGCAGGCCCCCATGAAAGGAAGATGGTGCATACTCTGAGAAGAGGGCCTGCTGGGCCTGTCCTGTGCCCCCTTTTCCTTACCCCTGGGCCTGGAGCCTCTGTTCAGGGAAGTGGGCTGTGCCTGGGCATTTCTGGGCACAGTAGAGCCCATCAGAACTTAGCTGCCACCTCCCTTGGCAAGGAGTGTATGCGGAGCCCTTGGCCCAGCATCCAGCTCCTGTGCTCAGTGGAAACCAAAGCCAGTTGAACCATACCACACACTCAGCCCCTGCGAGGGTGGGGGCATGAAGGTGTTTTCAAGGTCGCCTGGCTACCTGGGTGATGGATGGGAGGTGTCTTGGTCCCACAAATCACACCTTTGTGCTGTGCCCACCCCTAGGATCCCAGAATGTTAGAGTTACAAGGATCCCTGGAGGCCCCTAGCCCAACTTATCTAATTTACAGACGGGAAGCCGAGGTCCAGAGAAGGGAGGGCCAGCCCACGGCCTGCAGCACCCTGTCCTTCCTTCTCTGAGCCCTCTTCCCAACCCCCCTCCACAGCTGCCTGTCCGGGGCCTGTAACCAGCGGTCACTGGGCCCTGCCCCAGTGCTTGTGCTTCGACAGCTGTCCCCTCCCCAAGGCTCTGCTGCTCCTTCCTCAACCTGCATCTGTGGGCTTACCCCACCCTCTCTTGAATGCTCTGCTGCCGAGCTGCCACCTCTTCCTCGGAGCCACCTCACGGTCCACATCATAGAGTCCAAGTCCCACACTCTGGGCCTTCTCCTCCAGCACAGATGGCAGTGCCTGGCACACATCTCTAGGAGGCACCTTGGGCCTGAGAAGTCGGCTGCTCCAGGCTGGCCAGAGGTGAGCTGACCCCAGCCTTCCCTCAGGGTTGAGTTTAGATTGACCCCTCCCACGCCCCAACCCCTGCCAAAGTGGGACATTTCCCCACACCTGAATCTATAGGGACAAACCCATAGCTGGGGCAGGCCTGTGAGCTGATCCAATTCAAAGTGGAGTTAGGGGTGCAGCCGATCGAGGGGACAGCACTGGGAAAGGCCTAGTGGTAAGAAAGTCAATAGAAACCAAAATAAATTCTGTTGGGCTGAAAAAGAAGCTGCAAAGAAGCATCACACTTTGTCCCTGACCTCACAGAATTGCTTCCTTGTAGAGAGGGGAGATGTGGTTACGTGGTACAGAATACAAGGGAGAGAGTAAAATTCCCACAATTCAGAGGCAACTAGGAGGAGATGATATAGCTGCAATCTGGCAGGGCTTCTTGGGGGAGGTGACATGTTAATTTCAGATCTTGTTGGAACATTCCTCTCCTGCGTGACCTGGAGGTATGAGACATCCTCAGGGACCTGAAATAATCAGCAGAAAACCTCACCCTCCCTCTGAGTTCTGAAAAAAGGGCGGTAACTCCCACTGGCCCAGCGCGTGCCAGGCACAGGGAGGCACACTCCTCCAGATAGCACTCCCGGGGCAACCTTGGAAGAGGCATCCTTGTTTCCACTTTGCAGCCAAAGAAGTGAGGCTCAAAGAGGTGAAGTGATCTGCCCAAGGTCACAGAGCCAGGAAGCAGCAGAGTGGGGCCGCACAGCCAGGCCTCTGACTCTGAAGACAGTGTGTGTTTTTCTGGCACCGTGAACACCCTGTGGGAGACTCCGCTCCTGGCAGGCAAGCGGAGCTGCCCAGCAAGGGCTTGGTTCAACGGTTGGCCTTGGCCACTGGAAGTGAGCGCTGACATGCCCACGTCAGCTTCTAGACGTGACAGCTGCTCGCTGGGTGCCAGGCAGCTGTGGGCTGCAGCTTCCGGAGCTGGGGAAGACTGGATCCCTGCAAAAAAAAGCAGGAGCATAATTTGGCTCCTCGTAATTGATTTGCAAGTGTGCTGAAGAATTGTGGTGATTCCTTTAAATTTTACTCTCATTCAAATTTCGGAGGTAAACAGAACGAGAAAGACAAGTCAGCAGGTATAACGGAGGAAGAAAAAGGTTCTAGCATTTTATTTTATTTTTACCCTGGGCACAAGGAAAGCAAAACCCTCTATGAATACCTCATTATTTGAATTTCAAATAGTTCTCTTGAGCGGAGCACAAAGGGAAACTTGAAAAAATATTAACACACGCTCGCACACACACACATACTCCAAACCATTCCTCCTCTCCAGTATGTGACTCGGAATGTCCTAGTTTAGGTTTTAATAGTGCAATTGCGAGAATCCGTCAGCCCCGGATAGATGTGTTTACCCAGAAGTGCTCAGAAGGAGACCAGTCAAAAGAACATTAGTATCTTAAAACACTGAAATGATCTTTGCCGAAGAACATTAGCTATCGGCATTAATATTCAGGAATTCTTTTGCTTGCAAAGTGTCTACATGCTGCTGAGCCCAGAGGTCAGGGTGGGGAGGAAAGTGAGGAGGTGGGTAATTCAGATGAAAGCACAGCATGCTGGAAAGAGCTTGGGAACGGAAGTCCCTCCTTCATTCACCACTCACAGGGCAGTGTTAGGCAGTTTACGGATTGAAACCATGAGCCTTGCAGCCCAATAGACAGAGGGGAAAGTTCCTGCTCCACCACTGTATTAGCTGTGTCACTTTGAGTGAGTGACTTAACTGCTCAGGGCCTCAGTTTTCCCATCTGTAACATGGGATTAATAATAGTGTTAGGCAAAGAATGTCCTTTACCACCCATGTAGCACAGGATTGATACAAAGTATGTCCTCAGTAAAGTAGGTAGTGATTTCATTGCCTTTTTCTACTGAGTGTTCCTAGTATGTGCCAGGTACTGCTGAGTGTGGGGATAAAACACTGAACCAAATAATCAGGGTACCTCTGCTCCCGAAGCTTATCATCCAGCGGGGAAAGGGGCGATTACAACATCAGGTTGCTCCAAAGCTGGCTGAATCCATTTCTTAGCTCTGTGACTGGGCAAGTCACTGAATCACCCTGATCCCGATTCCTCATCTGTGAAATGGCGAGGAAACTGGCTGCCACTCAGGGAGGTTGGGGAAACCGAGGCGATGAAGCAGAAGAAGGAGTTTTGAAAACGCTAGAGAGTTCTGCTGTAGCTAAGGCACCAGCTAAGGAAGGGTGTGTTGTGGTGTTTTTAACCCTTCTAGGCGCCGGACCCAGATGGAACCAGGAATGAGCCGCAAGGAGTTTTCTTCCTTCTGGCTCAGGTTTCCCAAGATGCTCTGTCTACCGCTGAGTGGCCTTGTGGCCGTCACCCTAGGAGTTTGCATGTTACCCTGAGATGGTGGAGAAGGGTGATGGGGGCTTTGAATTTGGAAAGTGATGGGATCACTGGTCTGACTGTGCATGGAGGGTGGGTTAGAGGAGTGACCCTGGAGGCATAGGGCTCAGGGATAGGTGACAAGGACTCTGACCAGCTGTCATCTGAGTCAGGTCTCCTAGGAACCCTCTTCTCACTTGGCCGTGCCTTGATTTGCCATTCCAGCTCTGCCGAGCCCATTTTCAGCAAGAATCCCACCAAGCCACTTTCGTAAGAATGCCTCACTGCGATGCCTAACCCATTCCTCTTCGTAGTTTTCCATCCAAGAACCCTCTCACTCTACGCATTGGCCAGAAATCCCCAGTTGCCTCTGCTATTCCTGAAGTTGCACTCAGCCCTACACAGGAGTCTCTCTCCCCTGCCTCAGTAGCCCACATAAAACCTGTTTGCCATCTTTAGCAACAGCCCAGCACAATTTTACTTTGACATGGGGCAGATGCCAAGCCAAGCATAAAATGACCGAACTGCTGGAGAGAAGAGGACATGCTCTGAAGATAGAATAGAAGATCGGGTCGAGGAGAGGAGGGAGACGGGGACCCACCGTGGGCTTCCAGATGGAGCAGCAGAGAAGTGGAGCTGGGGAGGGGGAGGGCCTCTGGGACTGGAATACCGACTCTGGTTCTGGACTGTTGGATTTGGCCCACTTTGCCTTTGGTGCAAACCCTTCGGGTTTTCTTCCCAGATGCCACCTCTTTTGAGCTTCCCTACCCCGTTCCCAAGACGGCCACTGAGTTCCATCTGGGTCTGCTTTGTCTCGCGGTTCTCCTCCCCCTTTTCCAAACGGTGTCTTATTCCCTCAAGGATCTGCTTTGCCCTTCTCAGGTGCCTAATTTAAACAGCAAAACTGGGGGAAGAGATGCATGCCCTCCTTCACTCAGTAGATGCATTTGCATTCTCTAACAGGTACCGTTAGGAGGTAATTCCTTTGCCCCAAAGGCAGTGAAATAAGTTTCAGGAGGTTTCAGAGGCCAGAGACTAATAGTGGAGGAAAGATTTAGAGAACAGTGCAGAGAGCATGGGTTTTGAACTCAGGCAAAGTTGAGTTCAAATCCAGGCTCAGAGGAGACCTTACTCTTGGTCTGGCTGCTTCAGTGGGGGCGCTGTTGCCTCCTTTGAGGAGCTAACCTGTCACACTTTTCATGTCCCTCGCCTTTCTGGGCCTGGATTTCCTCATAGGGAGGGGGGATCCTCATACCACCTTCATGAGCAGGTGCACATAGCTTCCCTGTCCCAGTAAGTGTCCCCCCACAGCTCCTGGCTCCAACACACAGACTCTCTGGTCCTCTCTGTCATGGGTGGCCACCTGCTCACTATACTCCTTTCTCTCCCCTGACCTTTGTGTGTGCTGGTGTTTGGTCTGAATCCCTGGTGCAGGAGGATTCCAGCTGGCTGGCTTGTTGTTTCTAACAAGGGGTGGAGAGGCCCACCCTTGTTGCCTCATGCAGGCCAGGAACAGCGGAAGTGGGGGGCTCACAGAAGGCGGCCCTATCATTAATCCCCCGGCTTTCTCAACACCATTGTCTCTCTCCTATTGAGATCAGCCAATTAGCAGTTCCGCACTCCTCTGCGTAGCAGCCACTTATTAGCCAAGACAAAGGCCGCATTGATTCCAATTTGTCCTGAATCCCGCAGTCTCTGAAGTTAAAGATTGCATTTGGGTAGCAGCGCCGGGAAGAAACGCAGGGGCAATGGAAAAGCACGCCTAACATCAGTTGAAATGATGTTAGCTCTATTGTGGATGACTAAACTAAATATAAACAGGAGGAGAAAAATCTTCATAATGTTAATTACCATAAGCATTAGGTATCCAAAATGAGGCACATGATTTGTTTGGTGACACTCTGATAATTAAATCATTTTCTCCCACTGAGGCTCCGTGCAGGTTTGCGTGGAGCCTGGCTCTTCATGAGTGTTTTTTTCTGGCCTCGAGGGATGCTCAAAATTCTGCTTCCCAGGCCTCCACACCCGTGTATTTTTTCCAGTCCAGCTGAGCTCTGCTATGTTACCGCTCACTTCAGTAATCACTCAAATGATTAGTGGGTCTTGGGTCAGCCTGTCTGAGTGGAAGGCCCACACATGAGAAATCAGATAAGGATGTACAAAACATAGAAAGTTGGGGTTTGTGGTGTGTGTGTGAGTGTGTGTGTGTGTGATTGTGTGAGTGCATAGCCATATTATTATGAAGGTGAGTGTGTGTGAGTTCATGGGAGTGCCAGTGTGAAGGTGTTTGTGAGATAATGGGCATATCAGTGTGAAGGTGAGGGTATGTGTGTGAGTTCACGGGCACGTCAGTGTGAAGGTGACATTGAGTGTGTGCAAATGTTCTTTTATCTCAGCATCTACGTGTCCCGACTGAGTAGGTCTGTGTGTGTGATGACATGTTATCCACGCTTGAGTATTTGTGCAAGTCTTGTCTTTTAGATGGTCTGTAAACCAAAGTCAAATCATAGGTTTGCTTTTTCCTGGTGGGGCAGCAGACTCCAAAGGTGAGTGCTAACAAAACCTGCCTCCTGGTATTCACACCATTATGCGGTCCCCTGCCACGTGAACTCTGGGCTGGCCTGTGACTCTTAACAAAGAGATGCAGAGAAGTGGCACTGTGCTATGTCCTGGCGAAATCCTTAGGACATCTTGAAGCTCCAGTCCAGCTGAGCTCTGCTATGTGTTTTTTGGAGTCCTGAGCTGGCAACTGTGCTGGAGAGACCTCAAAAAAAAAAAAAAAAAAAAAAAAGACCATGTAGAGGAGAAGACCTGAGACTCCAAGGAAAGAAAGAAGGACCCCAACCTTTCATCCACTCCCATCAAGCACAGGACGTGAGAATGAGCCATTTTGCATGTTCTGGCCTAGCCCAGTATCCAGAAGATTGCACAACTGACATTACATGAGCAGAAGAACCACCCAGCTAAGCTCAGTCAACCCTAGGATCAACTCAAATTGGCTGCTGTTTTGAGTCCCTAAGTTTTGGGGTGATTTGTTAGCTGCAATAGATAATTAAAATACTTAGGTAACTGGTCCTCTCTACATCTCTCTAGCCCCATACAAGAAAGTACTGCTGACCTGGTGTATGTGTGAGGGATGAGCGGACAGCAAAGGCCACTGCTCCCTTCCTCAACCCTTCCTGTCCTCCCTCTTTTTTTCTCAGTCTAGGTGGGAGGAGGCTGGGCTAAGGCTTGCCTTAGTCTAAGTGAATGGTTGGTGCCTGGTGTCTTACCTGGCAGTCCCTTCCGAGCAGGCTGTAGGCCTGTTGGAGTTCCACCAGCATACCACTGGGAAGACAGACATCTGTCTGAGTGGGTAATTTCATTAAGGAGAAGAGGCACTCTGCACTGTGCTTCGAATCCCACCGGTGAGAGGACACATTTAACCCTGGGAGCATGGCAGGAGAGAGAGAGAGAATGGAGGATCTACTTACACAATGGTCCAAGAGCCTCCTCATCTTAAGGGAAGAAAGAACAGATGGTAAAATCAGTTCACGGCAATGGGCGGGCTGGGAGGGGAGAGCTGAGCTCAAGGGTAGCGCCATTGCCCTGGGAGTGTGTAGATGGCACCTCTGCTGTGTGTAGGATTGGCAGTTTTCTCTTAGAGGACCCCCCAGCCCCTGGGCCTGGCTTGAGCTCTGGGGCAAGGAGGCTGGACTAGTAAGAGAAATCCAATCCTCAGTTTCTCTGCTTTCTTAGACTATGAGTAGCAGATGCCCACTCGAGCTGACTTAAGCAGAAAAGGAGCTGTGTTGTCAAGGTACAGGGTGTCTCCTGGAAGTCGAGGATAGGGATGCAGGTGGTTCCCTCTCTCTGCACACCCCCTCCCTCTGGTTCTTCACACCCTGAGTATGACACGGCTCTGCCAGACCTGGGTTTATGTGCATCGTCCCAGCACCTGCAGAAAGGAAACTGCCTTTGGCAATCCTCATTTCAAATTCCTGGGACAGAGAGCTGACTGGTTCCACTTGGTCAGATGTCTCTCCCAGAGCCAGTCAGCTGGAGAGGAACACAGTCCGGCATTATTACAAAAGTGATTCCATTTCCAGAGCAAGGCTGGGGCCACCACTGACATCCAGTTTCCTGAGAGTCATGCACTGCATCCACCATCCCTATGGGACACCGAGCACTCAGGTCATGGACCCCATGGGCCAACATGTTTGCTGCGAGGGGCAGGGCTGGTACAAGAGTGACCTAAACAAGGCACCTTGGGAGTTTAAACTTAAAGTGTAAAAGCCTTTCACTCTGAGTGTTGTGAGTGTGCAAAACTGGCCCCGCACCACCCTGAATGGGGGTATCTCCTTAAATTTTGTGCTCTGGTTCTAGCCCTGGCCAGGGAGTCTGCACCCAGCCTGCATGCAGCATCGGTGCCCTGGACACTGGCACTCTCAGAATGGGTGGTGGATGCCCATAGGGTAGTGGCATTACCCTGGGAGGGTGTAGATGGCATCACAGCAGTGGGATTGGGAGTACAGGGGCATCATAATGTAGACAAGGCCACACAGTGGCCTGAGCAAACATGAAGTGTCCTGGGAGGTCCTGGAGATTTGTGGGGGGGACTGAAGTTGGGCTTGGGTTAGGGGTGAGGGTAAGTTCTCCTAGTATGGATGGAGGGCAGAGCCAGAGATGCCAGCTTGTCACCTACTGTGACCTTGTTCTTTTACCTCAGGCTGGGGTGGTCACATCGCTATGATGCCCAGGGTCACACTTTCCCTGGCCCACTATCATCTGGTCATCACGGCAGTCCTGGGCGTGGATTAACACCGTCATCTCCCCTGCACATAGCAGACGGAGGTTTAAAGGGCCAGGCCACTTCCTCAGCAGTTCCCATCATAGATGCTTAGAACTGGAAGGGTCTGCAGAGAGCTCGGTTTCCACTTCCTCCTGTGCACCTGGGGAACCTGAGGGCTGGAAGGCTGAGGTGTGCACTCACGGCCACACAGTGAGGTAAGCAGGGGAAAGAAACCTCACTGAATCTTCCTCTTTATTTTCCAACCGCTACCTTGTACAACCCAAGTGAAGCTTGACTATCCACCTTGCATTTCCAAACTGGGGACAAAACCTCCCCCAGCTGGTGTGCAGACAGTGTCCAAACTCTTGCACACTGTTTTGGCGCATCCATCAGGCTTCTCTGCCGGGTTTCCTTCCCTTCCCCCACCAACCAGGGTCTCTGATTTTAACTGATATGGGCTGCACAACCAGGACTAGCCTTAGCTCTTCTCAGCTAGAAGATTCCATTCCAGCTCCTGATAGCCCCCAGGGGCTCCCCTCACCATGAGGGGAAGCAGAAAGGCCAGCCAGGTGGCTGTGTGAAGGACCCACCAGCTGTGAGCATCCTGTTTTGGCCTGACAGTCCTTGCTCAAGCCCCAGGTTCACTGCCAGGCAACCATGGCGTCTTTGAAGCTGGAGCCTACATTACTGCTTTTTAAAAAAAATGACAAATTTCGAAAGCAATAAAATCTGCACATGAAACATCTCATGCTGGCTGCAGTAGCAGTGGCTCCCACAACCTTCCCGCTCCCTTTCGAAGGAAAGGAGCTTCCTTTATCTCCAGGCTCTGTGGAACTTCACCTCTAAAACACATTTGCAAAGGATGTACTGTGGGCTTGAAGGAGACGCACAGCAATGTCCTTCTAAATAGCCCTCGGGTCCAAGAGGAAATCACTATGGAAATAGGGAAGTATGTTGTACCGGACAAAAATGAAAATAGAAATAAATCAAAACTTGTGAGAAGGCAGCTACAAGAATACTCAGAGCTGGTGTTCTTAACCTGGTGTACGAATTCAGGGATCCTGTGAACTTGGTTGAGAAAATAATTATATAATTTATCTTAACCTGAAGCAGAAATGTAGCATTTCCTTCTATTAAGAATATAGACAGAGATCCATTGCCTCAGCAGATATTGAATTGACACTGCCCATCAGATTAAGGACCCAGACGATTTATTTTCTCTGCCTTGGTCTCACAAGGTGCACTCAGGCTTGTCTAGATACAAGGGCGCAAGTGGCAACAGTTTTTTTGTTTTCTTTTTTTGGCTTTATGAGCTGTGTCAGAATAAGCACTGAGGAGAGATGCCTAAAATTTTGTGAAAGAGGAGGCACAGGCAAGATGTTCAGGTTGCCGTGCCTAGAGACGTCCACAGGTTATTTTGCAAAGACAACTCCTATTAGTGGGGTCATATCGTATTTGTCTATTTGTGACTGACTTCACGTAGCATAATGGCCTCAAGCTTTGTCCATGTTGTAGCACATGCCAGAATCTCCCCTTTCTGTGATGGAATGATATTCCATTGTAAGTATATACCACGTTTTGTTTATCTATTCATCCATTGGTGAACACTTGGATTCCTTCCAGCTCTTGTCTGTTGTAAACAACACTGCTATGAACATGGGTCTTTGCATATCTCTTTGACACCCTGCCCTCACCAGAAGTGGAATTGTTGAAATAGGTGGTAATTCTATTTTTAATTTTTCAAAGGACTGTTATTTTGTTTTCCATAGTGGCTGCACCATTTTATATTTCCAATGACAACGCACAATGGTTCCAATTTCTCCACATCATTACTAATGCTTTTTATTTTCTGGGTTGTGTTTTTATTTATTTTTGATGAGTTTGAGGTGATACACTGGAATCTTTTATATTCTAGATACTAGTTCTTTATCAGATATGTGGTTTGCAAATATGTTCTTATAGCTTGTAGCTTGTCTATTTATCCTCTTCACTTGGTTCTTTTCAGAGAAATTTTATAATCTTGAAGAAGTACAACTTACCGTATTTTCCAGCATATAAGACGACTGGGCGTATAAGACAACCCCCAACTTTTGAGAAGATTTTCCTGGGTTAAAAAGTCTAGACGGAAACTGTATGCTGCACAAAAAGGAGCCGACCGGAGACCTTGTGGTCTCCGTCAGGCTCTACTGAAATGAGTGGAGTGCAGCCGTTTTTGAGCTCCCCCACTGTATGCAGTGACTGCAGATTTCCCAGTCCAGCTCAGAAGTTTCAGCACCTGCCCTATAAGACGACACCGGGTGTAAAAGATGTATAAGACAACACCCGGCCCCCTGACTTTTGAGAAGATTTTCCTGGGTTAAAAAGTCGTCTTATATGCCAGAAAACACGGTATTGATTATTTTCTTTTATGAATCGTACTTTTGGTGTCATGTCTAAGAACTCTTCAACAAGCCCTAGGTCCAGAAGATTTTCTCCAATGCTTCTGTTTAGAAGTTTTAATAGTTTTGTGTTTTAATTTAAGTCTATGATACATTTGAGTTAATTTTTAATAAGGTATTCAGTTTAGGTCAAGGTTTTTTTGTTTGTTTGTTTCCGTGGATACCCAATTGCTCCAATATCATTTGTTGAAAATATTATTGTATTCATTTCTTTAGCCTGTCAACCAATTACATTGGTTCTCAACTATTAAACCAATTTTGCATGCCTAGAATAAATTCCACTTGATCATAGTATACAATTGCTTTTATATATTGTTTCATATATTTTACAGCTCTTTTGTTTGGTGCCTTCACATTTAGGATTACTATGTCTTTTTTTGGTGGATTGACCCTTTTATCATCAAGTAATGTCTATCTGTCTCTAGTAATTTTCCATTCTCCGAGTGTACCTAATGTGATATTAATATAGGTATTCCTGCTTTCTTTTGATTACTGTTTACTTTTTCTATCCTTTCAGTTTTTACCTGCCTATACTGTTATTTTTGAGGTGATTTTCCTGTTGACATTATATAGTTAGGTCATTTAAAACACTTATTCTGCCAACCTCCATCTTTTATTTGTTGCATTTAGATAATTTATGTTTAATGTAATTACTAACATGTTAGAACTTGTTTACTTTTTTGTTTTCTCTTGGGATCACCCCCTCCCTGTTTCTTTTTCCTGCCTTCCTGTGGATTACTTGAATATTTTAAGAATTTATTTTGAATTATCTATGATATTTTATATAGCTTTTTTATTTATTTTTTACATTTAAATCTTTATTGTTGAAAGTATTACAATACGTCTCCCTTGCCCCTCTGTATAGGTTTTAAAAAAATGGTTGCTCCAGTATGTATGTACGTATATATATACAAACACAAATATATATATATATATATATATATATATATATATATATATATATATGGTGTCCCTTTCAAAATGTATACACACTTTGAATAATTATTAATTCCAGTGTTTCTTTCCTTTCAGACTTAACCCATTGGAATGAATAATTATTCAAAATA
Organism: Murina feae; assembly: GCA_004026665.1. Classification (NCBI taxonomy): domain Eukaryota; kingdom Metazoa; phylum Chordata; class Mammalia; order Chiroptera; family Vespertilionidae; genus Murina; species Murina feae. The sequence goes on along the minus strand of PVJC01008094.1, from coordinate 3,777 downwards.
TGTATACATGTTTTTGAACATTCTGCAAGTTTCATACATATACAGCCTATTAGTGTTAATGATCGTCAGTTTGAGTAATGTACAAGAAATATTACTTTCCTTTGTTTCCCTCTTTTATCTCCAACGTATAATTATCGTAAATGTTTTCTCTCCATATGCTGAGAACCACATCAGAGAATGTGATAATTTTTGCTTCAGCTTCAAATATAATTTAGAAAACTCAAGAGAAAGAAAGTCTATTTTATTTGCTTATATATTTACTCTTTTCTTTTTCTTTTTCCCAGCTGTTCCAAAAGTCCGTATTTTATCACTTCCCTCCAGTAGTTCCTTACTGTTCTATCTTCAAATTTAAGTTCCTTTAATCATTCTTTTAGGGTACATTTGTTGGCTAAAATTCTCTTCGTTTTCTTTCATCTAGCAATATCTTGAGTTCTTCTTCATTTCTGAAGGAAAATTTCTCTGGATATAGGTTTGTAGTTTGGCAGCTCTTTTCTTTCAATGCTTGAAAAATGTTGTACCATTTCCTATGGCATCCATGGTTTTTTATGAAAAACTGCTGTCATTCAAATTGTTTTACCTCCATAGGTAAGCAATTGTTTTCCTCTGCTTTCAAATTATTATTTTTTTAGTTTACAGAAATTTAACTATAATGTATCTGGTATGAATTTATTTGGAGTTCACTTCTTTTATCTTTTGCCAAATTCAGAAAAAATTCAGCTGTTATTTATATGAATTTTTTTAGCCTATCCTTTTCCTCACTTTCTTGTACTCTGATGACATAAAAGTTAGATCTTTTATTAAAGATCCACAGTTTTTGTGTGTGATTCTGTTCATTTTTTAAGTCTATATTTTATTTGTTGTTCAGATCTGATAATTTCAGTTCTGCAAGTTCACTAGGTCTTTCCTCTGCCCTTTCCATTCTATTGAGCCAATTGATCACATTTTAAAATTTTGGTTATCATGATTTTTTAGTTTTAAAACCTCTACTTAATTATTCTATGTATATGCTCTAATTTTTGCTGAGATTTTTTGTTTATTTTTACAAAATTTCTTTCAAATATGTTTGAATTTTTTTTGTTGAAGCATTTTTATGATGGCTGATATAAAATGCTTGTAAGATCCATGTTATCTCAGTGTTGGCATCAGTTGATAGTCTTTCTAATTTAAGTTGAGATTTTTCTGATTCTTGCTATGAGATTTTTGATTGAAACCTGAACATTTAGAATATGTTGTTATGAGATCTTATTTCAATCTCTTTTAGCAGGCCTCATCTGTTTTAGCATAGCTCTCTCTAGTTGGGGAAATGGAGGTCCATATTCCTCATTCAGCCTTCGCTGACACCACTGTGGGGGCAGAGCTACTTGTTGCCACTGTGTGGGGGTGGGAGTTCAGGCTCCTCACTTGGCCTCTACTGATGTCATCCTGGCTGGAAGAGGCAGATGTGCCTCGTTTCTGTTCCCCACATGGCCTCCACCAACATGCTGGGGGTGTTGGTGATGGTGATGCTGTTGTTGCTGGTGGAGTGGCTGCATTAACTCTAGGCCTCCTCTGATACCACCTCAGCAAGAAGTGGGAGGAGCACCTGGGTGGGAGCAGAAGTCCACACTCCCCACGTTTTCTCCACTGACACAACAGAGAAGACTCATTGCCATTTAGTGGGGGCGAACTTTCAGTTCTCCACTTGTTGTTTTGTTTTTTTATACCAATGGGGTGGGGCTGGGGGAGTCGTGGGGAGAGATGGGAGAGAGTTGAGCACCTCATTACAGTTGGGTGAGGATGAAAGTCTATGCTTCCTATTCATTTAGCCCTGCTGGTGGTAGTGCAGATGGGACCAAAGTTTTTCTTCGATGCTTACCTGGAATAGAGCAGTCATTTTGTAGAAGTTGTCTGCCTTGCTAAGCTGCCCCTTTCTTGGTCCATTGTGTAAAGAGAGCAGGCTTTTCTTTTTTCTGTGCTCATTGACATTTCCAGGTTGCCTATATCTCCAGCACCTAGAGGGATATAGGAGACAAAAAAAATATCCGGGGGTCCTGAAGTCCCCGTCTGCCTTCTGCTTTCCAACTGTCAGAGTCTTATGTTCATTTTACGTATCATGTCTAGGTTTTAGCTATACTTAGCCAGGAGACTGGGATATATTACATCCATGCTATCTTTCTGGAAGCAGATGTTCAGTCTCATTTACTGAGACAATGACCTAGGTAAGAAAGAAACAGATCAAGCCTTTTTGCAGATGTTGGGCACTTTGATTATTTTGCCTTAAGGCTGTGTCAGCAGGTTGGAGAGCCAGTTTGCCTGAAGCTCTGGGCATCCCCATAATTAATACCAGGCCTCGGTGTGATTATTAATAGTGTACCTCCACAGTTTGACCTCACAGGGTTTGACTGAGTGTGTTCAACCTTGAAGAAGAAACTTGCGAAATAAGCTGGTTTCGCGAGTCATTTTTCATTAAGGTGAACAACAAATTCTTTCAGCTCAACACCTAGTGATGCTTTCACACTAGGTTTTGACATCTCAGAAACACTGGCCAGCAACTCTCCTCGCAAAACCAGTGCATATTAGTGAGGTAGAGGAAGATTTTAAAGGCACTTTCCACAAGATAAGCACTCAAACCTTATCTAAGATGTTATAGGGCTTCTGTCCACAAAATTTAAAAAATGAAACATGTACATGTGACCTGTACAGTGGCTTTCATACTTGAATGCTTTCCATACCTTAAGACAGAAATAGCTCAGAGATATAATATAGGCCTGAAGAGTTGTTTCTTCACTTTTGAAGTTCAGTAATTACAATAGATTGTGTACCCCTTATTACAAAACGTATCCATTTTACCTCCCCGCTGAGAGCACTGAGGGGATCAAGAAGCCAGCTCTTTGAGGGGAAGCATTCAGGGAAAGGAGGCAATGGCTCTGCCTCATTCAGGATGCGCCTGAGCCTTCTACTGCTATTCCTGCGGGTGTGCCTGCCAGAATTTGACCTCCATCAGTTCACTTTCTCCAGTTGATTCCATGATTTGCTCAGAAACTCATACGATCTTGTTGAAATGTTCTTAACCAGATACTTGACCATCAAGAAATGTGTATTTACTACCTTATAGGTATCAGCATTATAAACATAGTGAACAAAGACCAACAAAACGCCCTAGACATCAACATATGTCCAACCACATGATTTTAAGATAAGAAACCCACTTGACCCCCATCTCTCAGCTGGTTTTTCAAATATGCTGAACTTCAGAAAAATATTTCCTTACTCCCAGACATCTTTCTAGCCAAACTGACACACAATCTACTTTAATTACTGACCTTCAAAAGTGAAGAAATAACTCTTCAGGCCTGTATTATATCTCTGAGCTATTTCTGTCTTAAGATCTGGAAAGCATTAAAGCATGGAAGCCACTATATAGATCACACGTACATGTTTCATTTTTTAAATTTTGTGGACAGAAGCCCTATAACATCTTAGATAAGGTAATTAGCTCCTTATACTTCTTCTCAATCTCTTCCCTCACTATTAGCTATTTTATTGTTTTCACTTTGCCAAGGCTTATAAAGTTGATGTTATAGTCTGTTTATATTACAGTTTACTACTTACATGGATTTCGTGCTCACCATGAGGCTTTTTCTTAGTGTTGACATCTCTACACTTTTTATTTTGCTTCCTTCTTAGGTGTTTGAGTTTCAACACAGATGATTTTTTCAAGAAGAACTCACAGGTGCTATATTTCTTGAATTTTCTCATGCTGGAGAATGTCAGCAATTGCCTTTATACTTGCACTAG
>PVJC01008093.1:0-49433 GCA_004026665.1 Murina feae | reverse complement strand
AGGTTCCATCCATGTGCGTGGCCCTGGACACCCCACAGATGGGCCTGGTTGGAGACAAGGAGACCTTGGACTGGCTCACGGGTAGCTCAGTGCCCGGGAAGGACATCTGGTGGGCCTGTTCTTCTGTTCTCCAGCCTTTCACAGCACAGATCCAACCAAGTGATCCACATCCCAGAAATGCAGATTATCCCTCTCTTTAGGACCTCACCTCCCTCCCAGGGATGGGGCTGCCCCCAAAGCTGCCAGCACCCAGCAGCCTGCCAGGATCCCACCTGAACAGCCCAAGGAGCTGACCCATTGGTCATCGGTCCAGCCAAGGGCACACGGGTACTGGCCGCCTTCCTCCCTGACCGTATGGTTTCTCCCGGTGGAGAAAGAAGAAGCCTTTGTCTTTTGCTGAAAAATTACAAATAAAACTAAACTGACTGAGCCTATTCATGACACCAGATGGTTTCATAAAATGTAAATAGAACAATAAAATACAAATGGGGTCCTCCCAGTAATTAACTTTTGATTTACACAGCCCAGAGAGAATGGAGGCAAGTATTGTGCTTCCAAGGTATTAGGTGCCGGCCTCATGCAGGCATTCTTGTGGGCTCAGCCTTGTCAACTTGCCCGTCTCTCTTCCCTGACCTTCCATCCCAAGCTGAGAGGTGCTTCTAAGGTTCACAGCTCTGGAGCATCGAAAGGGACACGTTTGTCGGCATCTCCCAGGATCGTGCCGCAGGCCATGAAGTCCTCGGGGGACATAAAGAGTTCCATAAATGCACATTATTCTCGTCTTAATCGTGGCACAGTCATAGGAACTCAGCTTGTTGGGGCATTTCCGCAGTAGCAAGTCTCCCTCCCTTTATTTGGCAATCATGCGCTTTGCTATTTCTGGATGGAAAATACTCCTCAGGGCCAAGGTCAGGGCACTGTAAAAAGCTAATAGAGTAGAGATATTCTGATTTCTAGACTCATCCTGAGGTCAGGAAGATTTGCAAAACTGTAGAAACAGAACACCAGCACTGATTCCTCTCTGCGAGCGGTAGGTCTTGCTCATAGATCCAAATGCTGGCTCCTCCACTTACTGCCAACTATTGGCAATTTCCCTGCCCACCCTGTGCCTCAGTTTCCCCATCTTTGGGATGAAGAGATTAATGTTAAATTCCTCAGTGGGATTACTGTGTGAACTACATGAGTGAACAGAAGCAAAGCACTTAAAACAGTCCAAGCGACGCAACACGTTCTGTCAGTGTAGCTGCTGTGATGGTGGCTACAGTCACCGCCATGGAGCGGAGAGAGTTTTCTGGAGAGCATCCAGCTTGGCCTTCACATGGTACGAAACAAACCAAAACTGAGCCCCACAGAGAACGTGGACCTGTCCACAGGCACCTGGAGGTGTTTCGTTTGTTTGTTTTCTTAATCTTTATTGATTTCAGAGAGGAAGGGAGAGGACATGAGAGAGAAACATCAATGATGAAAGAAAATCATTGATTGGCTGCCTCCTGAACGCCTACACTGGTGATCCAGCCTGTAACCCCAGGCATGTGCCCTGAACTGGAATTGAACCGTGACCCCCTGGTTCGTAAGTCAATGCTCAACCACTGAGCTATGCCAGCTGAGCGTACCTGGAGGTTTTGATAGAGACTTTGTTCGAGCTCTATAAGTTCAGTATCAGAAAAAGAACCTCAACTGATAGCAAAACAGGTAGAAAATTCTTTCAACATGGAGTTTCACATCTTAATTAGGCATAAGTACAAAGGAATAAATAGCAAGGTAGAAGTGCCATTTAAAATAGTATCAATGAACATGTAAGCATTTATAATAGACTAGAGGCCCAGTGCACGAATTCGTGCACAAGTGTGGTCCCTTGGCCTGGCCGGCGATTGGGGCCAATCAGGACCAGCCAGCCAGGGGGAGGGACAGCGGGAGGTCAGCCGACAGCAGGAGGTTGGCTGTGGGAGTGCACAGACCACCAAGGGGCAGCTTCTGTGCTGAGTGTCTGCCCCCTGGTGATCAGTGTGCATCATAGCTATCAGTCATAGGATCGACTAGTCGTAATGATCGCTTAGCCTTTTATATATATATATATATATATATATATATATATATATATATATATAAAATATTCTTCAAAGAGCTTTTCATGCAATAAGTCATTTAACCCACAAACAGCCCTATGAATTGTATATTATTATGATTGACCTTTTACAGCTCAGGATACTGCACAGAGAGGTTAAGTTTCTTGCACAAGGTTTCACAGCAAGTGGCAAAGTAGCAAAAGTGGGATTAGATATTTTCCGGGTGGCTGCAGAGCCCTCCATGAGTAGGAGAATTAACCTCATGAAGAGATATATTAGATATAAATTCTCTACCAACCATATAGTTCCTCAACAAATCTCACCCCCACAGTCTCTCCAGTCTAACCCCACCCCCATGCCTGTCAGGCCCTGGGATAGATCCTGGCAGTGAACCTGGAAGGCATGGCTCTCCCTCTCGTGGAACTGTAGTCTATGACTCTAAAATGCTATAGTGTGTGTGTGTGTGTGTGTGTGTGCGCGCGCTCATGTGCCCACTTTGGGGGGGCGGGAGGGGGGCTTTGCTCCATTCCAGCCAGGACAAAATTTCCTTTTACTTACACACTCAAATGTGATGATTGAGGTCAAAAAGAATAAAAGTCAGCTATGACAAACTCTCTTCCTAACCTTCTTCTTGCATCCTGGGGGAATTCCATCAGGGCTTGGTGACCATCTACCCTTAGTTAACTAGATAGTTCACAAATGGGGCCACCGATGACCTGCAGTCACTGCCACGCCCCACCCCTCCCCTACCACATCCTTCCAATTCCCTGTGGCAGTGGCAGTGACGTTTCTAGGCCAATCACATGCATGAGCTTAACAACTGAACTAAATAGCAAGTGAGCCTGGACCCCACTACCTTCTCCGCTGCCTCTGAAATTCAGCAAATGGGACCGATTCTCTTTCTCTTATGGATGGAGCGTGAGAGGGCATCCAAGCCAATATGCAGGCCTCTCTCTGCTGTGGCAGAAAAGGGAGGAAGAGGGGTTGGATAAATACTCAACACAGCCCCCCAGGAGCCCAAATCAGGCAATTAACAATAGCAGGGCCCACATCCAATGGGCGCCCCGAGAGACCCCTCGATGACACGGAGACATTCATATAACCCAGTCTATTCTAGTCACGATCCAATTTCACTGGCATAGACAGCGGTTCCAAACTGTGCTCCATGTCATCAATTCACGTTAAATGGCTACAGCTGAGGAAAAGAAAGCTTGGCGGGTCCGCCCGAGTCGGCGCAAACCTGCTTCAAGAAGCCTGTGGTGTGCTGGATGCTATCCTCACGAGCCCGCCACCAGACCCTGCACATCCCTCCTGCTGTTGCCTCGCCCGTGAACTTGGAGGCAGCCTGGGTCGTACAGATGGGATCCTGGAGCCACCCGTGCCATCAACTCCTGGCAGGCTTCTTGGAGACGCAAGTCTACATCTCTCATGACATCTGTCAGCTGTGCACCCAAATATCTCACTTCTCGTGATTTTGTCAGATCATCACCACCATAATAGGACGCTGAAATTCACAAACGTGTCTATTTCCGGGAACTGCCATCTCCTTTTGAAAAGAGAGAGGTTTTTGCTGGGGACAGGAATCCCACGTCTCAAGAGGGCACCTGGCTTAGTGGAGTTGGGGAGGTTTTGTTTTGTTTTTGTTTTTTTTCCTGGGAGAGGCTGCTGAGATCTCTAATACCGAGAGTTTAAATATATCAGTGGCTGCAAAGCTTCAGCAGCAAGTGATGGATTGCTCAGAAAAATCAAAGGATTTTAAAGCAAGGGGGGAGAAAAGGGCAGTTCTCCACACTAATCCCTTTCCTCTCCCCACCCCACCCACCCCTGGCACCTTAGGCTGGGTCACCGGTGGCTTTGTCTGGAAATTTGGGGGCCACCGGCACAAAGGACACTTGGAGGGCAAAGACAGAAGCCACCTGCCTCTTTCTTCCCATCACAAGGAGCGGTGGTGACAGTGTTGTCGAGATCCAGGCAAAGAAATGGACTTAGCCTGCCATCTAAGGCTCTCGGAGGTGCGGGAGCCTGTGGTCATTGCAAAGGGAAGCTGGGTCACGCCCCAACCCAGAGTGACATGGCCAGTGTCTCTCTCCTGCCCAGAGGGCAATGGCCAGGCCAGGACCTGGGACGCTGCCTAGAGAGCTAAGACTTGGTTACTGGGCTTCTGAGCTGTCACTCTCATCTTCATAGGAGACCTCCGCCCTCAGGATGGGAGATACTCCATTTATTCATTACAGCAAAGGCTCTGAGTGAGTGCTAAGGCGCTCGGCGTTCACTCCTGAGCTGTAAAAACTATCGCCACAGTCACTGACTTCCCGTCCAAAGGTCATGGCGGTGAGGGTTCATGTGCATCGCCCTGTGTTTTTCAGAACACTGCCCGCCTCACTGTTCCGCTGACCCGCGCAGGACCCTGGGAGGGGAGCCTGGGAGGACCCACCACCACCCTTGTCTGCCGCTGAGGCTGCCCCCTGGTGGACATCTGGAAGCCGAGGTTTGCGAAGGTTAAACTTGGGGAGGGTCACACAGCATAAGAACTTAACGAGACAGGACTAGGTCCAGGGTTTTCTGCTCCTTTCCACTGAAGACCTGTTCGGTTATTTCCACTATGGTTCACGGTAATGGAATTTCAGACATGATTTTTCAAAATCATTCCCAGAGCCCACTCTGCACCTGCGACAGGCCGGCCCTAAGCTGCCCGCTGGAGATCTGCAGGGCCAGGAGGTGTGCACAGAGGCCCAGGGCACAGTGCCCGTGGGGACCCCTCTGTCTTCAGCCCTGTGCCCAGCTCCCTTCCCTGCCATGGTCAGCCCTCCTGCCAGCTCTTGCAGCCTGGCAGCATGGGGCTGCCCACAAATTTATGGAGGGAGATTGGATCCTGCAGGGCCCCTAAGCAGGAGCCCCGAAGGCTTCGCATGAAAAATGATTGCACCACACACAGCGGCTATTTAAACCTGTCACTTTAAAATATCCCTTCTCCTCTGCCTGAGGCTGGGACCAGGAGCGCAGCCCTGGGAAGAGAAAATCAGTTTAAAGTGACAGCCTTTAATTTCCGAAGCCAAATCTTGGCATTGGTGGCACTTTTTTATATGATCTGAGGTGTGGATTTAAAAGTAAAGTGCCCCGATGGCACCCCATCCATCTCAGTAAGTTTTGGTTCCTCATCCCCAGATTTCTTCTCATGAGGAAAAAAACTCCAGAAAGCCAGGGAGAGTCTGTCTGCAGGAACTGAGCTGGGAGCAGGGCAGCACAGAAGCACGCCTAGGGCATTAAAGAACAGCCCAGGACCCTGCAGGGAAGCTGATGGGCCTTTAACTGCTTTTCTGTCATTAAAGTTGACCAGGTTGCCTGGAGAGGATATGATGCTCAGCGCTCACTTAAAATGTATGTCATTATTAGAGTTAAAACCTAAATCCTGGAAGATGTTGAATACAGGCTTTTAGTGCTCATCAAGGCTCTATCCTATTGTCACCTCTTTCAGGTCTTCCGGGATCAGCCTGTCCAGAGCACTGGACTCCCTAAGTCTCCAAGCCCTTTGTGACTGCAGTTCGTGTATACAGTTTTGTCAGTTTTATCGTGTGAATGTGTAATTTCCTCACCTAAGACGCCCTGCTATGTCATGTGTTCGAATATGAGTGTCTATGACGGTGACTTAACTCTATTAGATAGTTCATAAAACCGCCTCACATTCTGGGTAAAAATCCCATTTGTATGATTACAAAAATAACATCTCCTAGTGCCCCTGACATGCAAATCCTTTCAGCGTGTTTCTGGGCCTCGCACTGTGCTATGCACACTCAGCTGCTGGCCGCGACGTGTTGAATGAATGAAGAAGTGGGTGGATTTTCACAGAAGTGAAAGGAAAGAAGGACAGAGCCACATCCATCGTGGTGCAGAAGCGGCCTGGAGGTGCTGGGGCTTGCGTGGCAGACCGATGAATGCCAAGTGGCACCGCCTGAGAATCAAACCTGCAGCCCTTTTGGTGTAGAGGACAATGCTCCACCCAACGGAGCCAGCTGGCCAGGGCAAGACTGGGGCTTAGTTTTGAATTCCTGCTTTACTGACTGTGTCCCTAGGACAGGTGATGTAATCTCTGAGTTCTGGTGTCTTCATCAGAAGCATAGCTATCTCGGGTTTATTGTGAAACATAAATGAAATAAAAGGCATGGAGTTGATTTCCAAGATGTGATGCACTATGACATCATGTCAATTATTAGGACTTGGATTGCAGGATATGTTAGGTTGTAAAAGAAGAGGTTCCAGGTGTGGTTTTCTATGAAAAATTAGAGAAATTCCACTCTTTATCTGAGACAGAGAGAGAGAGACAGAGAGAGAGAGAGACAGAGAGAGAGAGAGAGAGAGAGAGACAGAGAGAGACAGAGAGAGACAGAGGAGGCTGGTGTTGAGAAATTGTGACATTGCTTTATCGATTTAAATATTTACCTGTTAGATTGTTTTGAACATCAAAAATCACAATTTTATATATTTTTTTAATAAATGACAAGAGGCCCAGTGCATGAATTCTTGCACAGGTGGAGTACAGCTGGCCCACCCGGAGAGAGGGTCCATGGGTGGTTGGCCACCCCCGCCCTCCTCTTGTTCAAACTCCAGTGAAGGAAATAATTTGCATATTTGCCTTTTATTATATAGGATTCCCACAGAAAAGTGGGGAAAGAAAAGGAAGAGAGGACAAGGACTCTCACCAAACAAGCCTGAATAATCCCAAGTGAGTGAAATCACATTCTCATCAAACACTTGACTAAACAGACATCAGAGTCCAGTGCTGACAGCTCTACGGGCGAGGCATTTGCCGTGAATTGGGAAATACTGCTTTGCGATGGGGGTTGCATCTGGGGGACACTGTGGGGTGCTGTCGACTTCTAAACAACACCCGTTTCCACTGTCAGGGCAACTGGGTGCTGGGCCCAGTCTCCTGACAGGCAGCCAGCACTTGTCTGCTGCTCTGTGAGGATTACACGCTCCTCTCCTTCTGACTTCAGGGCACAGTGAGAGCAGCTGACCCACCTCCCTCCCGTCAGCCCCTCTGTGCCTTTGAAGATAGTAACTAAAGCTCCCTATGCCTCCCTGCCCCGAGCAGATGCCAATTCTTCAGCCTTTCTCTGGAGGTTTCATTCTCCAAATGCCTCATCACCTTGGAATCTCCCCAGCTGTTCTTAAATATCAGATCGGAGGGGAAGAAATCAACCCAATTTTGCAAACAGAAGAAAGCCCTCTGTCATTGGCGAGAAATGCTTGGGAGTGATGATCGAAGCCACGCCATCCCTGCTTGGCCAAGCCCATTTCCACAGCACGGACGGTCTGCGGCCATTCCCGGGGTGCTCACAGGAGGGGCGTCCTGACCCCCCAACTCAGGGTATTAACTGCCGCTGTAGACATCTGGAGAGGCTGCTGGGTAATTGAATGACCGACAGCCTTTATCGGGAGCTGTGTACCAAGATAAGGGTAATCAAATTTCATGCTTCAGGGGCTCCGTGGCTTTAGCTGGCCACCCCGGGGTCACAAAGAATTCCTCTCCCCACCCAACCACTATCTTTCCCTACCAATAGCTCTGCACAATTGGCCAGGAGCATTTTGTGCTTTTGTGTGTTTCTCTGGAGAGTCCCCCCTGCTAAGGAAATTTCTGGAGGCAAGGAGCCTTCGGTAAAGGGACCAAAGTGGGCCAATTGGTCCCAGGAAAATGAGTCCCCCCCCCCTCCTAGGAGGCAGCTGATCATTCATCAGACATGTCCATGGCGGGGAGGGGAAGGAGAGCAAAGGCAGGGGAAGAAAATGCAAGGAACAGAGGAGAAAAAAGGGAAGGAAAACACGACTGGGAAGGAATCAAACATATTTAACGCAAACAGAACAAGAAACGCTTGTGTCAGCACCGGCACCCAAGCTGCCTTACAAGATGTGGCAAATGTCAGACACGTCTCGGGCAGCTGCCTCCGAGTTCTGGAGGTGACAACGCTGTTAGGAAACTGAACCCTAGCTCAACTTCATGGTCCTAATCAAACAAAGACACCTGGGAGCCCTGGCTGGTGTGGCTCAGTGGATAAAGCGCCGGCCTGCGGACTGCAGGGTCCCAGGTTTGATTTCGTCAAGGGCACCTGCCCGGGGTTGCGGGCACGATCCCTAGTAGAGGGCGTGCAGGAAGCAGCAGATCAATGATTCTCTCTCATCATTGATGTTCCTATCTCTCTCTCCCTCTCCCTTCCTCTCCGAAATGAATAAAAACACAAAAACTAAATAAAACAAAGACATCTAGAAGGGATCCAGAAAGAACTTCCTCCCGCCTCTGCTGTTGTGATGGCGGATGTTCGGTCCATGGCCATCTCGGGAGCATTGATTCAGGGAGCTTCTCCGATTGGGCGGTGAGTCAGGAGCCAAATCTATAATCAGTTACTCGCTCACACTGAGAGTAGCTAACCACCGATCTCCTTATCTTGGAGAAGAAAGGCTTGGACAAAACTTCCGCTAAGGTGCCTCAGTATTAGAATGTGTAAGATCACAAGTAAGAAGCCCATTTAAGAAATGCTCTCTGGTGTGTCTGGAGGGACATTTCTGGCCAAAAGTGACGTCTGCAGAGGCCATACATTCAACATAGCACAGCTGGCATGTGTTGTGCATAAATATCCAATGCAATGCCCAGATGTCGTAAACCCCCCAAAACCACGAGGGAGTCCCGAAACCGCTGCAAGAACATGAGAGCTTTATTATTCGAGTTAACTCGAAACTTACCGCAGTTCTGCCACTTGGGCCTGCTAGTTAATCTATGTGAGTTCCAGTTTCCTCACCTAGAACATAGGAATGCTACTAGGTGCATCTTCAGAATCTTTATGAGGATTAAGTGAGGTCATTTTTACAAAGCACTCAGTGCAGTGCCTGCCATGTAATAATGCACCTAGTAGCATTCCTATGTTCTAGGTGAGGAAACTAGAACTCACACAGATTAACTAGCAGGCCCAAGTGGCAGAACTGTGGTAAGTTTCTGAATCAGGACGTGACTTTAGGTCTGCAGACTGCGGATCCCCCTTGACCACCGTCCTATTCTGCCAAGTGAACCATAGCCCTGGATGACATCACTAGGCCTGCTGGGCTTTCCTTCTCAAAGACATTCTCTCCCCAGCATGTCAAACTCACAGTGCTCGTTTATTTAAAGGAGGCGTGTGGCCTGCCAGGTGCAGGTTTGACATGCTTGGTCTATACCGTAGCCACTGCCCCCCTGTGGTGATTGAGCACATGAGACATTGCACACGGAGATGCCCTCCTTGTAAAATATATGGTAATTTCAAAGACTTAGTACAAAAAACAGTAGAACATGTCAGTAAATGTATGTTGATTACCTGCTGAGATTATGGTATCGCAGATATATTGGGTTAAATAAATTATTAAACCTAATTTCACCTTTTTACTTTTTCTACAAGAGTGGCCACAGGAAATTTGGAATCACACGCATGGCTTCCATTATACTTCTGTTGGACCGCGCTGTGGGGCAGGTTCTCTGTTCTCCTGCCTACCCATCCGGAAGGTGTAGGCTGTGGCTTTACACTGAAGATGGTGATTTAGGAACAGCTCCCTCAGGACCCCCGGGACCCATCATGGAGCAGTGTTTCTACTTAAGGGGGGCTTTCAGGGACTACCCCTCCCAGTCTTGCAGGGGAGAAAGACAGTATTCTGAGTTTATTAGCTAATATTTGCAAAGTGCTTTGAAGACGATATGCGCTACATTCACGCTAGTAATAGCAGGCTGCCGTCCCGTGGGCCTTTCATCTGGGGATATCAAAGTTCCTATCACAGGCAGGCATTATTGTTCTATTACTTTAACATTAATTGTGCCTCATTGGGGAGCAGGGCCATGATTTCCCTGGCTACCGGGCCAAGGAGTGAGAGAGTAGCAGGTGGCCTGTGTCAGGGAAGAACTATACTCTGCGCCCAGGCCAGCTTTTAGGTAAATGAACACGAGGCCACACACACACACACACACACACACACACACACACACACACACACAGGGAAAGGCCATCCTGCTAGAGCACAACACCCCTGAAAAGCCACCCCAAACAATACCTTCCTTGGGGCTCTCTCCACTGAGGGCCCAGTGCCCACGGATCACTCCGTGAATCCTAGCTGGTTGGCTGAGCAGTCTGGTAGAGAAGGTATCTGTCATTCATTGGCAGACATGACATTCTGAGAGAGACATGGCCCCAGAGCTTAAATGCTGTGCTCAGCCCGATCCCCACCTGCCTTCGCTGGGCCCCACCATTTTCTGCATTCAACAGCAGGAAGACGCTGTGCTTAATCAAGCAGCCTCTGTGCTTCTCTGCAGTCTGGCCTCTGCCCCAGCCTCGGGTGCAAAGTACTTGAGGCCCTGGGGAATGTCACAGCCATGGCACAGGTAGGTAGGTCTCCCCAGCAGATGCCGGCCTCCTGCCTGCAAGTGTGAAAGACCAAAAAGTAGGCTTGCCCAGCAGGTGCAAAGCCACAGTGCGATATCCCCTTGGAGAAATTCCTTTATGCTAATTAAGGCCACCAGGAAGCCAGCCAGTGTGCCAGGATGATGACACAGCTGGATGCCCACTGCTCAGGAGGAGGAGAGGGAAGGGGAGAATGGGGAGAAGGAGAAAGAAGGGGAGACAAAAGAGGCCAGGAGTGACAAGCACCCCACCCCCAGGCAGGGGGTGGGTCTCTGTGTGCCTGCACGCTTTGCTAAAAAGGAATCAAATGTGTCATTTCAGACTGCAGAAGTTGAACATTACTAATTAAGAAATTACTTAATTATGGAGAAGGAAATAAAATGAGGTATTTTGCCCTCGAGGGCAAAAATATCTTTGATTTGCTGAATCAAGGAAATGATGAGATTCAAACACTGAGTAATTGGAAATGGCTCCAACAAAAGCGTAGACTCTCCCTGCGAGGCCTCTTGCGGAACCTGCCTTTTCTCCAGAGCCTCTGTCTCCTGTGCTTTCTTCCGGTAAACTCGGGTTCTCTAGAGTCACCTGCCTACCCACAGCCCTTGACCTTGGGGGTGCAAAACCCAGACTGCCTGCATCTCTGTCTCCTGCTAAGGATGTCTATTTGTGATGTTTTATTCATCAACCCTCAACTATTTTAATTCCTGCCCACCAAGGCTCAATCAACTGCTCTCTTCTGTTTACCCACAATTCCTTAGCTAGTAGATTAGAAGTCCTTATCTGCTGGCTCACTAAACCTGACACCAGTATTATGGTCTCTCGATTCCCCACCCTGACCTCAGTTCTGCAGCTTAGAAGTACCCCCATCACAGACCAAAAGAGCCAGCAGCCAGCCCACCAGGCCTGGAATTGGAAATAAAGCACTTCAGCATTTTAACATTCCTTTTAAAATATGAGATAAGGAAAACTCATTTGCATGTCTGTAGCTAAACATTAAGTGGCTCTAAGCGTCACCTTTATACTGATAATTCCTCTTTCTCTAGCTGAACTCTACCTTTCAGGCCTATATTTTTAATTGCCTCCATCGTATAGTCACAGATCACCTCAAAAGCCAACATACCCAACATCGCTCTTATCAAGGCACCTTTTTCTCACCCAACAGACCAGTAAGACTTAATTACAAAGCATTTGAAAGAACCTCCAATCTTTCATTTGCCCAGGTTGAAAACTAAAGCCTGCTCTTACTTATCCCTTGACCATTCTTCCATATTCAATCAGTCTCTAAGCTCTGTTAAAGCATAATACTCTATGTGGAGAGCTTTCAAACATTTCCCATTCATTTATCTTATTTGTCCTCAGAGGAAATTGATGAAGTAGACAGGGAAAACACACTTCCCTTCTTTTATTACCAATAGATGGGGAAATGAGAGCTCACGCTTAGGTGCCCATTTGACACCCTTCACTCCGGGAAACCTCAATATTATTTCCCAAAGAAACCTCCCCTGAACTCCCCAAACTAAGTATATTCCTCCTTTAGTTCCCATATTATTCATGACTTTCTCTGTTACTAACACTAGGCTGTAAGATATATGAAATCAGAAACGAGTTACCAACATTCTCCACACCACTCAATAGTGTGCCTGGAAGACAGAAAGCGTACAATGCATTGCTTTCCAATGATTGAGTGCATGCGTGAAAATACACAAATGGAATCATATTTGTAAGGTCACACAACCAGTGAATGGTGGACTCAGAGACAAGAACTAAGCTCCTCTTTCCACTGAGATCCTAACCAGTCTCCTTGCCAGATGCTGCCTGGGTAGTGTTGGAGGAATCGGATTGGGGCATGTTTACCATCATACATCGCATCACAAATCAGTTAAATGTACTTGTTCCCAATCATACAGTCTGATCATTTCAACACGCCACACTCGCCCTCACTCTGTTTTTTAGCCACGTTAGGGAAACTTAGAGTTGGAAGAGGCCCCAGGTAACACAGCGCAACTTCCTTCTCAATGCAAAACTCTGTTCCAGGTCACCCCTTTACTTCAATCCATCAGCAGAGCTTGGCATCCCCAGTGGCCTTGAGGAGCACACCTTTCCATCCTATGGGACCAACGTGGGCATCCTCCAAGCTGTGGACCTCCTCACTGCCCTCAGGGATGTGGTTCTCAGCACACACTCCTCCGTCTGTTGCCACCTCTAGTCCTACCTCTCCTACAGCTCATCCTCAAAAGGCCCTCCCCTGGACCCCCAGAGCACCCTTTCCTGCAATCTTGTAAGCTCTATTGATCACCACTTTCACACTTGGACTCATATAATTTAATTAGCCCTCATAAATGTTTGAGGCTCATATGGCAGCTAACTTGTATAAATAAATAAATAAGTAAATAAATAAATAAATAAATAAGAAATGGATCCTATCTCTTCCTCCTCCTCTCACATCCAGAAAATAAATCACCAAATATGTCATGAGCATCCGTGTGAAACCCTGTGTGCTGAGCACCTCCAGGCTCATTTTGCAAATATGTCCTGTCAACAACAGGGCTTAGGGAGTGATATCGGCACCAGACAGGAAAACTGGCTTCTGAGACAAAGTGATCTTCTAAAGATCAGCTAAGATAAACGAAATGACACCGCTGTGAGTCTAATCCAGGTATTGACATTACTTCGTGAGGTTGCCATAACCACACACCTCAGACTGAGTGCATTAAACCACAGATTCTTCCTGTTCTGGAGGCCAAGGAGTCCAAAATAAAGGTGTCAGCATATTGGGCTTCATCTGAGGCCTCTCCCCTTGGCTTGCAGATGGCCACCTTCTCACTGACTCACATGGTCTTTCCTCTGCATTCATCCTGGTATTGTCCCCTCCTCTTATGAGGACATCAGTCAGATTGGGTGAGGCCCACCCTAAAGATCTCATTTTAACTGCCTACCTCTTTAAAGGCTCTATATTCAAATAAGCCACATTCTATGGTGCTAGGTTTTCAGCATTGAACTTGGGGGCGAGGGGCAGGAGGTGACACGATTTATCCTATAACAGTATTCTCACTACAATTTGTGCATAACCGTTCTGTATACACAAGGAATGCCAACTGAGTATGGTTGAGAGGCGACCTACAGGCTAATTCATTTTAGAGAGGGGATGTTACAAGTTCTTGTGATTGTTTTAATTATTTTTGTTATTTGTTAATTTTTTTTTACCCAATCTTAAAGTGACACTGAATATCTGGGACTCTTTCCAAGTTCTAGACTCCAAAGAAATAAGAATACACTAAAAGAGAGTTTTAAAAAAGAGTCAAAATCTATCAATACATTCAAAATAAATTTCACACTATGTCCGTTGTCCATTGCTTTCTTATTTCTTCGTCTTTCTCTTTCCCTGAACCTCCGTGGGGGGTGGGGGGAGAGGGAAGGGGGGGTGCGCTCATCATCTGTTTGCTGCAGGCAGTTGTCTAGAGAAAAGGCCTTCTGGTGAACCCTCGGTGCCTGTGAGGTAGGAATCCAGAGCTCACAGCAAACGCAGTGTTCTTGAGGGTAACTGTTTCCTAGCACTAGTTACAAGGCCAGAGTGTATCTACCTAGCACAGTACCAAACCCCAGGGAGCACTCAGGAAATATGCTCAAGTGGGGGCAGGCGTTGAAGAGGACTTTGCCTTAGGGATGGAGAGAGTCTTTCTTGGAAATGTGTGGGCCGGGCTTCCAGGGAGCAGCCCTGGACGGAGCAGGGCTGCTGTGCCACTGTCACCTGCAGTGATTTGTGTTGTAATAAACAGCCGCCAAACAACTCGATCCAGGGAACAGGAGGTGAGGACCGCTCCCCCTCCCCCTCCCCGGTGCAATGGAGTGAGTGCGGTGGCTTCTTGCAGATGCGTTCAGGGCAGGGTGAGAGGGCCCTGCAGAGGGACCAGACCTCAGCTCTGGGAAAGGGAGCAAAGCAGGTCATGTGGACAGGCCCGGGAAGGCAGGGCCAGCTGGCCTGGCAGACAGAGAAGACAGACCTGCCCACAGGCTTCAGGCCAGGGAGGTCTCCATCCTGCCCTCTTGGGGCACTGGAAGTCCTCGCAGGGGACCTGGGAGTGGCAGTGCCATAAGTCGATGACTTCAGTTTGGGTTTTCACAGACGCGGAGAGGAAGACACAGGACAAGGCCTTTGTTTGGGAGGTAAAGAAGCACCCCTGTGGGGGAGCAGGGCCCCGAGACTTGAAAGGAAGGCAACCGCTGCAGCCCATGCTACTTGCACCCTTCTGCTGGAGAGAGGACAGAGCTCTGGTGTGTGCATAGTACCCCCGTCATCAGTGGGGAAACAGCAAGTCCCAGCCCTCAGACCTGCCCCTGGGGACAGAGTGGGCTGCAGTGGTAAGAGGGTGGCCTCCACCTTTATGCAGAGACACCCAGGCTGGCAGTCTGAATGCAGGGGACATGCCTGCGGCATACACAGTGTCCACAGCCCATTATACCATGGCGAGCAGGGAAAGGCTTCGGAGTCCGACCACGTGGTTGGACATTCCAGCGTTGCCCTTCCGGGGAGGACTGCCCTTAGCCCAGTTACCTAATCTTTTATATCTGATGTCTTTATGTGGAAAAAAAAAAACACACAGAAATAATAATGTATGAGCATATCTGGAAGGGCTGAGGTAATGCCTGAAAGAATGGAATGAGATCATCCACGCGATGCCCTGAACATTTGCCAAACGCTCAATAAATGCTAGTTATTAGTATCGTTAGCCACTAACATGATCAAGGCCAATACGTTAATATGGCAGCAGGGAGCGCATTTCTGAACAGGTACGCAGTGCAGCCTCCCCGGCAACCAGCAGCCAGGCCCACTTTGGGGAACTTTATCTTCTTCATGATTTTACGTGGTTGGTCCCAAAGTCCATCTCCTATTGCATAAAAGGTGACACTGAAGAGCTAGTCAGATCTTAAGGACACACCGTCCTGTAGATTTTAAACACACACCCTTCTCTAGTTCCCTGAGTATGTGGCTACAAAACAACATGTAGCTTTCATCTTAGCCAATTCTCACCTGTCTGTACCACTGGGAAAGGTAGGAAATGGAGATGCACAAATACTTGAATCATTCAACATTCCTTACAATTAGCCTGTAGGTACTTTTAGGCACAGTGGATTATCCGGGCCAGTGTGACAATGGGGCTCTCTCTATTTCCTAAGCACCCCTCTGTGTCCCACGCCGCCACCCAGAGGTTGGACAAGGCAGGTCAGAGCCTTCTAGATGGTGAAGGGTGCCATCTGGGAGTTACAGTTCTGCCACTGAAGAAGGACAACACAGGAGCATCAAAGAAAGCTTGTGTGCCCCAGGAAAGAATGAGTCCTGGGTGTCTGGTTAAGACCTTCCTGAGGCGACTGTGTGGGAATGTCCAGCACACGCTTCACCCAACTCAACAGCAGTGGAGTGCGCGTTCATTCTTTTACCCCAAACAACTGCAGTTTGTAAAAATTATTTTCCCCCCAAAGTTAAAAGGCTTGAATAAGTAAATGGCCCAGTTAGTTTACACTACAAACACAAACATGCGAAGTTCAAAAGCCAGTTACTATCCAGGTATGAAGTCCATATCACATGATGAACACCATGTGATTGGGGATCTGTAATCTAAGCTTTCCATTGTTCATGGTCCATCCCGAGAGCAGAGAAGTAAACAGAGTTGGGGAACAATGTGATAATCACTAAAGTAAAAGCAGACACAGAGACCTCTGGGAGGAAAGGAAGGCACTTAATATATGGTAGCAAAGACAAGTCCCTCCTGAGTTGATGATGCTTGAACCAAATTATGAAGCAGAAGACTTTTTTTTTAGGAGGAAAGTTCGGTAGGGGCAATAGTGGGCCCCTTTTCCTAAATTTTTAAAAATATATTTGTATCGATTTCAGAGAAAGAAAGAAACATCAATAATAAGAGAGTATCATTGATCGGCTGCCTCCTGCATGCCCCACATGGGATGGAGCCTGCAACCTGGGCATGTGTTCTGACCAGAAATAGAACCACGATCTGCTGGTTCATAGATGGACGCTTGATTACTGAGCCACACCGGCTGGGCCATAATACCCACCTTTTAGGGATAAAGAAGCAGCCGGTGCAAAGAAGAAAAGTGTGAAAATGCCTGAGGGACTGCAAGCAGCCTTCCAGGGAGAGGTGGGGACAGAGGGCAGAAACAGGCTGGGTAAATGATGGCTGGGCCTGACTGCCACGAATAGTTCTCTATTTCTTACAGAAAGTACTTAGCAACCTTTCAGCATGTTCTTATTGCCAGTGTTTCAAAGCAAGAAGTTATATATTGCTACAGAAAAACACTGGATGGCATTATAGAAAATAAATTGGTGATGGCAAGTATGGAGACAGGGGGACCTACTGAAAACTATTTTTCAAGCTAGAAATTATAACGATTGTAACAGTGGGGATGGTCAGGAGAGGACAAATTAAAAGCCTGTTCTGTAGGTAGGATTGCCAGGGATGGTAACAGCAGTGACATGGAGAACAAGAATAGGGAGTAACTGAAAGTGACATCCAGGCCTTGGGCTTTGGCAGGACGCATTATGCCGACAGCCATGATCTGGACTGTAAGACAGAAGTAGAATGAAGATAGAGAGAGACCATGACACCAGCTCTTGTAGAAATGAATTTAAGATTTCTGTGGAAACTCAAAAGAAACCATCACGTGCACAGCTGGGTAAATAAATCTGAAGCTAAGGAGAGAGTTAGCACCTAAAACTATAGCCACAGAACAGACTGTAGGAGCAAATTATTAAAAATGAGATCAGAGGCTAAATGATGCCCTAAAAAGACAACAGCGTACAAAGGGTAAGCTAAGAGTGAAATTGAAAAGGCGAGTGCAGAAAAGCAAGAGAAACAGTAGAAGTAGCAGGAGAAAGAATGGCGCTACATTTTCCATGAAAGTCATCATTCACTCAATTAAACCAAAACTGTTAGTCTCGTAGGTACTCTAGGTACAGGGTTAAAATGTTTAGTAAAAAGACATGATTTCTCCCTCTACTGAATACACAGTACAATTGGAGAGATTAATATTCATCAAATAATTACACAAGTATACTTTTTTTTTTTTTTTGCAAACACCCTTAGGGAGACTTGGGAGTTTTGAAGCGCAAAAGGAAGAGGTGCTGACATGAACTCAGAGGGAGTCGGATCACAGGAGTGCAAGTGGGCACCGGATGGCTGTGCCACTTTCCGTGAAGGGAATATGAGTGGACCGGGGCGCAACAAAGCTAAGTGTTGTGGCTTGAGGAGGCCTGAGACCCATGAGTGCAAGTTACTATTTTATTCAGCGGGCTTGTGAAGAAGGAAGAGATGGCCATGGAATGCACAGTTGAGGGAGCAGAGTTTTGCAAAGATGGCAGAGGCTGAGCATATTCTTTTGTGTGTGTGTGTGTGTGTGTGTGTGTGTGTGTGTGTGTGTGAAGAAAATGACCAAAGATATGATTGTGAAAATAAAATAGGGCATATGGGTTCATTCATGAATTCATGGAGGGAAGTTCACATGGAGTAGTGGAATGAGGGGCAAACGGAATGAGGGGCCAACACCTTTTTGGATGAGACGGGAGGAAGGAAGCGAGGTGGGTAAGAACATCTGTACATGGGAGGTCAGTGTGAGATTTGAGAGAATTTACACCTGATCATCTCACCTGTGAACCTGGGGCAAGGCCATCTGTTGACATGAAAAAAAGATATGTAAGAACCTTGAAGGGAGTGATAAGGAATCAAAATAGTCCATCTAGGGAAATACCGAGAAATACGAAGTGACTTTAGCCTACAGCCATAACTTTGGAAAAATACCAGTCTACACAGTAATTCCATTATTATTGACTATATTTCCTATGCTGTACTTTATATCCTGTGACTACTTTGTCACTACTAATTTGTACGTCTTCGTCCCCTCACTTTTTTTTAAACTGGTTTATGTGGCTTAGGAAATGACAGGCTCTCATCTCAACACTGTAGAGAGGCTAGAGCACATACATCAATTATTCCTTCTGGTTCCTTTGGTGGAGCCCCCTGGAGTCTATGCAGGCAAAACTGCACCAGGAATACACTGGCCATCCTCACCCAACCTTGAGCAGATGGAACTTTCTGAGTCATTCCCTGCTCGAGACGAGTTATGTCACAACTCAGCCAGGCAACCCAGACAGAGGCAGCAAGGGGAAGGCTGACAGTCCCACCCCCCATTCCTGCTCTTTCTGACAGTTCATATCCTTTAAACTTCACCAACCGGAGCTGTCAATTTCACCCAGACTCCCTCTGAAGCTATGATTGGAAGCAGACAGCTCCACGATAATTCTATCATCATTAAGCAGTTCTCGAGCACTTTAGAATGTCAAAGCACTTTATGATGGTGCTTATTAATTTTCCCACATTAACAATGCCAGAAAGCAGCCCAACAGTCTGAGTGATACTTGTCAGAAGTACGAGGAAGAGAAAATGGACAGTGGAGAGAAGCTACATCAGGATTTATCCTAGAAGAAGCACTAACATTCAGGCTAACAACTCTGAGCTTGGGAGATGCTTTAAACACCCTCAGGGACCCAACTTCCCTGGTGAGAGGTAGGGAAAGACTCCACCGAGTCACCAAACGCAGCTTAAATAGTACCTTCCTATAGCGCAATTCTCTTCCTGCCTATAAAAGGCTCAAACACATAATAAACACATCCATATGACCCCATGCTACTGTTCAGCGATATAGATGCGTGTATCTTTTCAAAAAATTCTGTGTGCTCTATACTGTATTTCTGTTATAACTCATTTTTAAAAAAGGAGTTTATGAAAGAGTGATGCTTTCAATGTTTTGGACAATAACCTATAATTAATTCTGTATCATCATTCTAAAGCCTCCCAACTATCAATCCTGGGTTTAAGTGAAATGAATAAGCTTCACTCAGTGGAAGGAGGAAAGCAGACAGGAAAGGAGAAAAAGGAAAGAAGGAAAGAAGATATTAAAAACAAGGAAATCAAATAAGAAGTCTTTTGGAAAAGGCCATTTTTAATAGTCCATTGTAGCAGAAAAGAGAGAAGAAAAAACACACAATCATCTTCATCTCATCTCTATCACACTGAAAAACATTAGTGTAATTTTTAGTGAAGTTTCTTCTCTCAGTGTTTACTAAGAGAAAAACATCAGGTGAGATTTCCTTAATTAGAATGTTTTTCAAGCACATCAAAGGAGCACCTGAAAGGAGAGAAAATTTGTTTTTTCAAGAGCAGAGAGAGAACTGTAGCTGACAGCTCTTCTTTGATTTAATTACTACCACTATCATTAGCAATGGACCTTTACCCACTCAACGTGACTGCGGGTCCTGAGGCCGCTGCCTTTCTGCTTCTCACGTCCGCTGCACCTGCCAATACAGTCTCGCGAAGCAGCTTCCTGCAACACACCTCCCAGAGCTGAAGGGGAAGAGGTTTGGTGGGAGCAACAGACAGAAGCCTTTGTCGCTGGAACTCTAGAAAACCTGTCAAATTTATGTGGGGAATTCTCTATTCAAATGTTGATTGCTGAGGCTAGTCATGGTGGCTCAGTGGTTGAGCATCAACCTATGAACCAGGAGATTACGGTTGGATTCCTGGTCAGGGCACATGCCTGCCCGGGTTGTAGGCTCAATTCCTAGGAAAGGATGTGCAGGGGGCAACCGATCAATGACTTTCTATCATCATTGATGTTTCTACCTCTCTATCCCTTTCCCTCCCCCTCAGAAATCAATAATAAAGGTATATAAATTTTTATTGCTAAAAGATGATAAGAAAAGAAATTTCTCATAAAACATAAGGAACCCTCAAGGGGGCTCAATAAACATGTTTCCAGAAAGTGGGCTACAACAAAGGACACTCAGAATTCAAACATGAGCCATTTCACAGAACAGGAAAAAGGACTATTAGGCACAACTGAGATAGAGCAGAAGCCTTGTCCCAGACAGACAAGCAACCACAGGTACAGAAATCAAACCCAAGTGCGGGCGGGCACTCTTGATATGAGGTGACATGAAATGCTGTCATCCATTCTCCCCTGGCACTTGTCAGAAGGGGTCTGGCCTTTCAGAATCTGTGAGACAAACACCAGGACAATCCCGATGAGACAAAAAGAACCACGTCTCCTCTCTTCCAGGCAGGAAGTGACCATTGAGGTGAAGAGCTCCAGACTTGACTGTCCTTCACTCTCCACCTGCAGGTTAGCCAGACCCAGTTTTGCATTTGGGGAAAGCATGGCCAAGTTTCCTTGGAAGGTTTGTGTCACGGAGGCAATGCAATCGCTAGAAACACAATGCCTCAGGAAAGTCCATATTAAAGAGCTTGTTGGTATCGTATCTCAGAGCATCTCAATGCACTAAGCATTAGGCGGCAATCAGTTCCTGGGCCTTTGAACCATCCTCAACAAGGGAGCTGATGCTTGTCCATCTTCCTAAACTAGAGGGATTCCCCTTGCTTGCCTGGGGAAGGCAGGCAGGAAAGGTGTGCAAAGGCTGATGGTATTAAAAGGCTAAGTTATTTCAGACTGTGCAAAAGGCTCAGGTAGATGTGAGTCCCATCCTTTGTCTATGAGAGATCCTGTAGAGATGTTGACCTTTGAATGAAATGAAGGTTGAGGAGTGCTGATCCTGCACAGGTAACTTAGCTATAGTCCCTCGATATCCAAGGAGAGTTGTTTCCAAGACCCTGTGCAGATATCAAAATCCACAGATCCTCAGCTCCCTGAGATAACATGGTGTAGAGTAACGCATACAGTTGGCCTCCTGCATCCCAGGATAGGTTAAAACTGGGGATGCGAACCCCAAGGATACTGAGGGCCTACTGCATGTTTATTGAAAAAATGTTGCATGTAAGTGGACCAACACAGCTCAATTCTGTGTTGTTCAAGGGCCAACTGTCCTGGCCTGATTTCATGGCTGCTGTGCAGGTAATCTTTCTCCCAGAATCCTCAGGGAGTAGCCTTTAGGAAATCCGCAGGGCGATTTCTAGAGTAATATCAGGAAAGCTTACCCGTGACAATCTTTGCAGTAGTAGCAGTTTAATTTTTAAAAATAAATTACATTAGGGACCAGCCAGGTTAACCTATTAAGACATCAGAATTAATTTCTAATGGGGATTTCTAAGGTACACACACACATCCATACATTTATACACATTCTACATGAAAATAAAAGAGACAAGTTAGACCAGGAATATACATAGGAGGTCCGGCACATTTTGCGGTAAATTCCCCATAATATTTAATATTAGCGTTTCGTTCTGTTTAGGGATCATCTAATTATGGGGTTGGTGGAGCTTCAGAGAAACAGTGCAACGGAGTTCAGAATGACATTTCCCTTTCCTTATAAAGTGTATATTTGGTTTGTTTTCAGATTTGCTATTTCTGGGCATTCTTGTAGATTAAGCTGTCACTCATCACCCAGTGAAGTCACCTGTTCTGGTGCTGCAGAGCTTAACGTGAGCCGGGCAGACCTGTAGAGGTGCCAGTTCTGTGAACTCTCTTCCTTTCGGCGGTTCTCAGCAGGGTACCAAATGCCTTCACTCCTGGCATCTTCTACGAATCTCATTAATGGTTTATATTGCTAATTATATTGACAGTAACATGTGATCTATGTATAATCCAGTATGCTTTGCTCCATAAACACTCCATTCTGGTTTCTACCCATTCTTTGGTGCTCCTGGTTTAAACTGGCCAGGAGCTCAGCCTTTTCCTCTTTCCCTTAACCCTGTTTCTGTTTCCTGAGTCAGAAAGCAGGTAGAGGGGCTATGATCATGATTAATGTCTTCATGAAGCACAGCAAAAGACACACAGACTATGTATGCTAGCCTCAGGTCTGGCCCTGCAGGGATCAGGCCTAAAACAACAGTCAGACATCCCCCATGGGGTCCTGGATTTCGAGAGGGCACAGGCCAGGCTGAGGAGCCCCTCCCCCCCCACACACACAAATTTGTGCACCAGGCCTCTAGTTTTAAATAAATAAGAAAATAAATAAGTAGAACAAAGCAAGAAGCAAAGAAACAAGGGTACAGTCCAAACAGGTATTTGTTTAAAGTTACATCATATTTTCTCCCTCCTCCAACCTCCCTCACTCTCTCTTTCCACAAAATTGGACTGAGTAACAACCCCCCTCAATGTGCTATGGGCAAGAGTTACAAAGATGACAGAGATGTCGGGACTGCCTTCAAAGATGGTGCAATCCATCAAGGGAAAGCAACACACGGATTCACTAAGATACAAGCAAATGCTGAAATTAGAGTTTTACTAATTATAAACAGCTTCAAAAAAGGGGAAGTTAATTTTCACTAACATTAACAAAGCTTCAAAGAGGAAGACTCACGAGTTATGCTTTAAATACATTTAACCTCAGAGACAGGAAACGGGCCTGCCAGGCAGAAGGAAGGGCAAATGCAGTCCTAGTAAGAAATTGTAGGTAGAGCACAGGAGGTTTGTCTCAGTGCAGTGGCTGATGCAATGCTGTGAGCGCACTCCAGCAGTTCAGATCTTTCTGGCACACCAGGAAGATGGCAACGCCCGCCTGAGCCCCTCCCAGAGCCACGTACACAGTACCCCAATCTTTACGCTCATTGGCTCCCTAAGATGATGTTCCATGATTGGCCACCTCCACCTATAAATACTCTGTACTTCCGCAATAAAATTAGACCTGCGTCACAGAACCTGGTCTCCGGAGTCGTGCATGCAAGCGTCCTAGCGCTAGGGGCTCCGCCATCCTCACCCCTGGGAAATCCCCTGCTTCAAGAAATCTTTTTTTTTTTCTTCAAAATATATTTTTATTGATTTCAGAGAAAAAGCAAAAAGAGATAGAAACATCAATGACGAGAGAGAATCATTGATTGGCTGCCTCCTGCACACTCCCCACTGGGGATCGAGCCCCCAACCCGGGCTTGTGTCCTGACTGGTAATGGAACCATGACTTTCTGGTTCGTAGGTTAATGCTCAACCACTGAGCGATGCTGGCCAGGCCTATTAAGAAATCTTGATGGTGGAAAGTGGGGCATGAGTTTGCTTCATCTCACCCCTTGACCAACTCTCATCACACTAAGTATTTCTAGTTGTGGATGGAAGAGTCAATGAGGATAAAATTGCATTAAGTACATCGGGGTCAGAAAACAAAGGCAAATTTGGGTGCCACACCAAGGAATTTGGATTTTATCCTCCAAGCACTGGGCAGTCTTGCAAAGGTGACTGCAAAAGAGGTATTCTCTAAAAAGGCATGATGAATGGAGATGAGCTGAGTGCTGATACAATAAGGACAGCCTGAGTCAGAGATGAGGATGCGACCAGGATCTAAACCTGGAAGATGGGGGAGAAGACACTGGTGCAGATATCTCTGTGGACTGGACTCAATGTCAAAGTCATGTTGGGGTGAGGAGAGTGGAGGCGGAGGTGAATGGACAGCTTCAAGGTTGGGCATTTGGGTGTCTGGTCCAGCAGGAGGGAGGCACATTTGTAGCGTGTTAGGCTTAAGTGAGGGGAGTGAGAACCAGACATCTTTCCCCTTCTTCAGGAGTCCCCAGGGGAGCGATATGAGAGACGTTACATGAACTATATGCTTGACAAGACCATTAAATACAGCCCTAAGTTCAAAGAGAGGAGGAATCCAGCAAAAAACACCAAATAATAGGCAGAGAGCCAAATTAAGAATCTACCTTGAGTCAAAGGCATGTGGGATTTTTAAAAAAATCCATCAGGAGAGTAATAGGATATGATGAAGATTTGAGCTATAAATACAACCCGATGCCCATCTAATTAGGATAATAAAATCCGAGGAGCTGCTGTGCCATCAGTATGCTAATGCCACGCAACTCTGCTACCTTCCTGTCCCACAGTCCACTCAGAAGCGAACCCAGTGGAGGCACAGGCTGGTCATGGACTAGAATGGAACGGCTCTGCATGACTGGGGAGGAAAACACTTAAGCAGCAAGGCTTCCTGCTGCTGCTGCCTAGAAGGAGGCTCCCGAGTGTCATGAGGGAGAGTCAGGCCTTGGCGCTAATGGGGAATTATTTTAGGTTCCGAGTCTTGTTAGGAAGAGAGGCTCCTTTCCACCCATGTTTCCTTTGGATTGATTTAGTTTCTCTTTGCCTGAACTTTTGACCTGAGTCTGAAAAAAAAATCGAAGCTCTTAAAAAAGAAGAGAGGCATATATTTGACTACACAAAATCTGAAAATTTTGTAGCAAAGCCGAAAGACACACAGATTTGTGGGGGGCAGGCAGGGGGGATTTTTTGAAAAGGATGGCCTCGAAGACTGAAAAGAGATGATGAATAAACAAGTGGAAATTTGCAAAGGATTATTGAGCAAATGCAAAGGGCAGGCTGACAGGACCTAGTGGGGAGCACAGATTACACTTTCTCAGCTCCACACTTGGGGAACGCATGCGCTTTCAAAGCTCACAGCACCCGGGCTGGCAGGTGAACGGGTCCCTTCAATGTGTATTTTATAAAACGGGAGGACTGCACATTTTTTTGTCCACATCTGTCTTTCCTTATCCATGAGTGCCCCATGGCAATCCCTCCAAATTATCTTTCCTCATTTGAATGTATTCTTTTAGAAGACTGCCTGCATTCCCCGGTGTAAGGATACCAATGTATTCAACTCTGTAGTAAACATTCACTATTTTGGGGAATCAAATCTGTAATAATGTAATCACAAATATGGACTTTTAATTACATGGCTTTTATTTCTAGGGCATAGCTTTCAAGATCTCCAAGATTTAGGAACACTGGAGCAACACTGGTACCTTGTGTATGGACCTTTGGTTTTAGCGGGCATGGCTGAGGATAGCCATGGAAAGTAGTGGTTGGTAAAGGGCATAGACGCAAGAGCTTAGTTTTCTGGACTTCTTCCTTGCTTTGCCACTGGCTTTGGGAAGGCATTTAAACTCTCTTGGCTTCAGTTTCTTTCTTTGTCAAACGGCAATATGAATACGGTACCCTTTCCTTGTGAGATTTTATAATGATTAAATGGGTTGCTGTATGTAACTAATGCACGTGTACATCCAATTATATGTATGTAACGAGTATGTGATACAGTGACACCTCTTTCTGGCAAATGTACCATAACCTTTGCGATTATTTTTTCTTAGAGAAAAGACACGGCAGCTACTTATTTTTTACTACCTTCATTGCTGTATATACAATATGTGAGATGATTTTAGGTGGTATATGAATGGGATTATTTTTACGTTATTCACATATTGCAACTTTTTATATTTAACTTCTTTATCCATTCATCCATTGATGGACACTTGGGTTGCTCCCGTGTCTTGGCTATCATGAACAGGGGGGTGTAGACATCTCTTTCACATGGTGTTTTTGCTCCTTTCCGATATATTCCCGGAAGTAGAATTGCTGGGTGCAGTAGTTCTCTTTTTAATTTCTTTAGGAACCTCCACCCTGTTTTTTCACAGTGACTACAACAGTTTACATTCCCATCAATAGTGCAACAAGGGTTCCCATTTCTCCCCATCCTCTCACCAACAGCTTCTCATCTCCTATCATTTTGATGATAGCCATTCTCCCAACTGTAAAGTTAAAACTCATGATGGCTTTGATCTGCATCTCCCTTATAATTAGTAATATTGAGCACCTTTTTGTGTACCTGTTGGCAGTTTGCATATCTTTTTTTTTTTTTGAAGAATGTCTATTTGGGTCCTTTACCCATTTTTATATTGGATTATTTGTTTGTTTCCTGTTGAGTTGTATGAGTTCTGCATATACTTTGAGTATAAACTTCTTATCAGAGAGATCTTGGTCATTGTCCCCATTCCACAGGCTGTCTTTGTCAATCATTTCTTTTGCTGGGCAGAACCTTTTCAGTTTGATGTCATCCCACTTGTCTGTTTTTTATTTTGTTGTTTATGTTTCAGACATCACACCCCCCCCCCAAAATATTGTCAAGAGTCATGTCAATATTGTCCTGTGTTTTCTTCTAGGCATTTTAGCCTTTTTGTTCTTACATTTAAGGCTTTCATCCATTTTGAGTTCATGTTTCTGAGGGATCTAACTATCCAATTTCCCCAGAACCATTTATGAAGAGACTTGTCTTTGTCCATGGATTATTCTTGGCTCCCTTGTCAAGTAGTAGTTGACCATATACGCATGGGTGTACTTTGGGGCTCTAGGACGTGGATTATTTTCATGTACTGCTCCATTTTTTCTCCTTACATTTGCTGTGAAAAATTCCTCTGGGTATTAACTAGCACCTGCACCAGTGAGTCTTAACCCAGTGGTAGGCTGGTGAACCAGCTCTCTGAAAAAAAAGGAAAGAAGCTTCCGTGTGTACTGTTTGCTGATATCTGTGAGTAAATACTCCCACCAGGGCCAATTTGCAGTTACTAACAATTTAAACTGCCCTGGAAATTTCCTGAATATTTAACAACCAGCTCCTCACACCATAATCTGAGCCAGCTGCAGAACACACCATTCTACTTGGTCATTGAAGTTAAGATTTTGGAAGCGAACGTGGGCAAAGCCAGGTTTGAAGGCAGCATTCGGCATTCTGCCTGCATACACTGTATTTCTATCTCCGTGATCTACAATTTCAGAAATGTGCAAAAAAGGTTAGGCCTGAATAGAGCTTTAAGTATTTAGGAACAAATGAAGAGGTTTTTAAGTTAAAGGGTGGTACTCTGGGGGGAAAAATAAGGTTGCCCCTTGCGATGATTTCCATTTTACCTCACTCTGAAATAAAGCCATATTTTCAAGGGAACATAGTTCTGTAATGACACAAATGTGTGCATTATAATCAGTGGTTTCGTACCGGGTATGTGTGCCAGGTGTGTGTGGGACGCATTTACAGGTGTTCAATCCTCTCTGTTTCTGTGGTCTCGGGAGTTTATGGGACCATAGCCCTTATACCCTCAGCCATGATACCCTGTCCACATGGTGTTGTGGATAACTCCTTAAAGTCTTCAATTCCTTAACATCTTCAACTCCTTAACCTCTTCCTTTTCTATTCCCAGGGCCTAGAACAGCAGTTGTCAACCTGTGGGTCGCAACCCCTTTGGGAGTTGAAAGACCCTTTCCCAGGGGTCGCCTCAATACATCCTGCATATCAGATATTTACATGACGATTCATAACAGTAGTGACATTACAGTTATGAAGTAGCAACGCAAATAATTTTATGGTTGGGGGTCACCACAACATAAGGAACTATATTAAAGGGTCACAGCATTAGGAAGGTTGAGAACCACTGGCCTAGAAGATACACACCCTCGACAATAGTTTGTGGAGGAGATGAATAAACGAACAGCTCCTAGAATTAGCAGGGTTAAACATACTCTCTTGCTTGACTCCTTAATGTGACAGAGTAGAAACCTGACTTCTGTTGTGGTGAGTGATTTTTCCCCAGAGATCACACGCCATTAGACAGCAGCAGGCAGAGATCGGGGCCCAATGCTCCGTGTTTCTTTCATTTGTGACAACATATGGCTTATTTCTCCTACTTCGTTGCCCAAAGACGTCTAAATTGGTCCCATTCTTGCATCAGTAACAATCTTGTTATGGCTTTTGCCAGCTATTCATCCACCAATAATGAAACTTTCACTGAGCATCTATTCTACGCTTTCCTCTCTCCTTCCTTCTCTCCCTACCTCATTTCCCCCCTTCTTTCCCTCCTTTTCTTTCCCCAGGGAAATCAATCTAGCTGAATAAACTTTGGGACAGCTTCTGAAAAAGACAAAGTCAGGACTGCTAAACACACTGATCACTGGACATGCTCACTGGCCTTTAGATTTGTTCTCAGTTGTATCTCTGGGGGTTAAGAACTCCCTGAAGAATTTTTTCTTTTGGAATACTATGCTGCTGTAAAAAAGAAGGAATTCTTGCCTTTTGCAGCAGCATGGATGGAACTGGAGAGCACTGTGCTAAGTGAAATAAGCCAGTCAATAAAAGAAAAATATCACATGACCTCACTTATTTATGGATAATAAAGACCATTATAAATTGATAAACATAAACAGATACAGAGGCAGAACAGCATTGAACAGACTGTCAACCTACAGCTGGAAGGCTGGGGAGGGTTGGGGGGGGAGTTAAGAGATCAACTGAAAGACTTGCATGCATGCACATGAGCATAATCAATGGACACAAGAAATTGGGGGGTAGGGGAGGAGGGGGTAAGGTCAAGGGGAAAAAAATGGAGACCTATCTAACATGCGTTGTAATACTTTAAGCAATAAAACAAAATTAAAAAGAAAAAGAACTCCCTGAAGGTCAGCTGCTGCCCATGTCAGGCAGCTCAGCACTGGCCCGAAGTTCCCTGCTCTCTGGTAGACATGGCAGCCAGCCACGGATAGGATGGTTTTTGGAGAACCTCCCAGGGTCCTCTTGCCTTCGCTCGCACAGGCTGGGGCATTGGCACCAACGGTAAAGAAGAGGAGAGCCTGGCACAGCCTGCTAGCCCCCACCCCTGCCATTTAAACAACATTCAGCTTTGAAAGGCCACACATGGCACAGTCAGTATAGAGCAACAAAGGCCCTTCCTTTTATTTCTGTGGACGGGACATGGGGGGAGGAGGAGGGTGAAAAAAACAAAGCAAACTATCTGAGTGGGGAAGATGGGCTGTATGAGGAGAATTAGAGAATCAGTGGGCTCTCGTGAGTGAGGTTAGGAAGTTAAGTTCATCCCTACGGGCATGTGGGTTAAGGTACAGCCCTCTTTCCATCCCTGTAGGGAGTGGACAGTTAACTCACTGTCACCTTAAACAAGAAGGCCCAGCAGGCGTTACAGTGATTCTGTTTCTGCAGGAGGTTTTCTTGAGGAGGGAACAGGTGAAGAGCTGTGATCCTGGAACTTTGGGCTCAGTTCCTCAATCGCACCATTTAGAGGATAGGTTTGCCTGTCCCTGACCTGGGGATTCACAGGCTATGATTACTGGGTGAAAGGGTGGTGCAAGACAGACTCAAACCGGCCAATAGGGATGCAGAGGAAATGACCCAAGTCTAACTGCATCCTGCCCCCTGTGCAACCAAACCCTGGCCCTTCCCTCGACCAATCAACAGGGGCCACACACATTACCCCACCCACTACTTCCAGACCCCCTATAAATCCTTTGTTTGCTCTCTCCCCACCCTGCCGCTGCGTCAGTGAGCATGTGTGGGATGGAGCTTGAGCTAGCTTGAATAAAGGCTCTATGTTTTTGCATCGGGTTTGCATTGGACGCGGGCTCCCTGGGTGGTCGTTGGGGATCACGACCTCTGGGTGTAACACTGGAAACTTCTGGCTGAGACATTTGCAAAGTCCTTCTGAGGCACATACATCCCCTCATCTTTGGCCCACCTTCTGTCACATACATCATTCAGGTGCCCCTAGGAGAGCCAGGAACCCAAACAACCAAAGGGGCCCTGGTGCTGCGACATCCTGGGGTCCCACCTGGCCAAGCCTGTGTTCTTCGGGGGATTCTAAGACATTCAGGGGGGCACTGGCTCAGCATTTCAGGTAAAAGCAAAACCACACACACACACATACATACACACACACACACCTGCACCAGAAACAGAAGGGTCTGGCTGGGTGTAGATTTGAAATCTGGATAATCCATTTGAAACCTCAGGCCTGGGAAGAAGTAATGCAAAAACGAAATTAAAACAGAAGTACCAATCTGTCTTCCTAGCTCTGAGACAAACTCACCTCAGATTTCGAATGTCAGCATGGATAAAGTCAGAATTAGAGATAATTGAATCTTTCCTACAACAGATAGGGGAATTGAGGTGCAGGATGACAAATGACTTGTTCATGGCCCAGAGGTAGGAAAAGGAAGGGACCTGTTATTTTAATTTGTTAAGATTTTTATATGCTAGGCGTCATTCTAAATACATTCCCAGTATTAACACATTTTCTTTTCAACGGAAATTTATGGGGTTATATAATTAATACAATCATTACCTTCTTCAATTTCCAGAAGTGGAAACAGAAGCTCAGAGAGGTTTAGTAATTTGCTCCAGGTCACACAGTGTGTAAGCAGCCAAGCTGGAATGGGGGTAGAAGGTATGATTTTATTTAGGTACGGAGACTTCCAGTTTAAAATATAGGAGTGAGCCTGCAGCACCTGTGGCAGAGGTCAGGGAGAGGGAAGAACAATCACTAAGGGCTTGAAAATAGAAGCACATTTGGAAGCTTCAAAATTTTTTTAAAAATTAAAAGCAAGGAGGTTGATCAAGCTGGTGAAAGTGAAGAAAGTAAGAAGCAAAGTCAGGAAGGTCATGGGGAGGAAGGTTAAATAGGGTTCTGGTGGCAGTTGCCACAATGACATCTGCACTGGGGATTCTCAGTTCTCCCCAAGTTAACCTCATCTGCAAGGGGGAAGATTTTCTTTATTCTTCCATGCTGCGGTGCATAGTCATTTTTCAAAACAGACAAAGGAGAGAAACAAACAAAAAAAAGAGGTAGAGCTCAGAGTCAGAGGACTTCTTCCAATACTTATTTCTCATTCTTACACATCTAGAGCCCAACCACATCTGCCCCAGCTGCCCCAGCTCCACTTGGCTTAAGAACTCAATTCTTTCATCCATTGAACTTGCTTTCGGTACCAAAACAAATACTCACACAAGTCACTTGAGAGAGCTTCCAAGTAGAACTACTGCTACGTGTGTGGAAAGTCAAAGGGTGGGACCAGGAGGCCTAGGGCTAGCTAAACTCCAAATCTGCCCAGCTCTTGGCCCTGTGGATGAGAAAGTGTTCTCTCTGGGCTTTAGGCAATAGGCTTTTCCTACACCGCTCCCTTGCTGTAGGACCTTGTCTTATCTCTTCAGTCTTGTGAGTTAAGTCATTGTGCCTGATGTTTGAAACACTTGAGTGACTGGATATTAAACACAACTCTGTCTCCTCCCCTTTGCTCAGGCTGCCATCTCAGCAACGAGTGATGGGTTCTCTAGCATGGGCCACATCACTCTATATATTTGGAAGGTTCTAGGATGACCCTTGGGGTGGGTGGGCTCTCTCTGTTTTTGTTCACAGTCTGATTCTCCTTGTCTACAGAAACAGAATGCTCCTTCATGTCCTTCTAGTGGAGGGTGATATCAGGAGATCCTAACTATAGAGTAGCAGAGGGTCATTCCAGCCAAGGAACCCTGTGTGGAGTCCATGAGAAGAGTACTGCAGAGGCTTATGGGAGGATTTGCCCCCAAGGAGAAAGTCTAACAGCAGAAAATTGATCTGTAGATATTTTATACCAATTGAGCCTTCTTTGGTCAATGAGGTTTAGAAAGAATGCCTTAAGGGAGAACTGGAGTAGATTTATCCCTGAGATTTTTAGGGATAAAACACGGGTTTTATCCCCAAACCAATAATCCAATCAGGGAAGTGGTCCTGCAATAGAAAACACATGGAATCTGAAATGAAGAGACATGACTGAATCATAGCTGGGGAACTTGCAACAGAGGTGACCCCACCCAAATAATTTTAATTCTTTGAGTCTCTTTTTTTAAAAAAATTAGATGATAATATCACCTACTTGACAGAGATTTTTGTAGGGGTAAATTGTAATCTTTATTTATATAAAGTGATTGCAGTAGTCACTGGTGCACTGGATCATGCATGACTTTTCTTGGTGGGGAGGAGAGGAGAGGAGCAGGGTAGGTATTACTTAATCACCTCTGAGGGTTCCATTGCTGATGGACAACTAGCCAAGGACATGGTTGGACAACAGAATATGGGCTTTGAGATCTTCCTGAGGTATAAGAGAAAGATCTGCTCAGGAAGAGAAACCAGAAACCACAGGTACATAAATAGCATCCATTTCCTTATATTTCTCACACAGATACCAAAGAGCTGACATATACCTTAGACCTCATGCTTTACAGCTGCATTTGAAGTTAGTTTGTAAAAGTTCTACACGATCCAGTTTGAGAGGCAAGGCAACAATTCTATCACCTGGGCTTGTCCTCAAGGCCCCCAGAATCACACTGAAAGTGAAACCAAGAACAAAACAATAAGAAAGCCCACTGTATGGGAGAACATATTTGCCAATGATATCACCAATAAGCGTTTAATATCCAACATTTACAGGGAACTCACACAACTTAACAAAAGGAAGATAAACAACCCAATCAAAAAATGGGCAACGGACCTAAATAGACACTTTTCAAAAGAAGACATACAGAAGGCCAAAAGACATAGGAAAACATGCTCAAAGGCATTAATTATACGAGAGATGAAAATCAAAACAACAATGCGGTATCATCTCACACCTGTCAGAATGGCTATCATCAACAAATCAACAAATGACAAGTGCTGGTGAGGATGTAAGAGAAAAAGGAACCCTTCTGCACTGCTGGTGGGAATGCAGACTGGTGCAGCCACTATGGTAGACAGCATGGAGTTTCCTCAAAATATTAAAAATGGAACTCCCATTTGACCCTGTAATCCCACTTCTGGGAATATATCCCAAGAAACCAGAAACACCAATCAGAAAGGATATATGCACCCCTATGTTCATAGCAGCACAATTTTCCATAGCTAAGATTTGGAAACAGCCTAAGTGCCGATCAGCAGATGAATGGATTAGAAAACGGTGGTACATCTACACAATGGAATACTATGCTGCTGTAAAAAAGGAAGGAATTCTTACCTTTTGCGCAGCATGGATGGAACTGGAGAGCATTATGCTAAGTGAAATAAGCCAGTCAATGAAAGAAAAATACCACATGATCTCACTTATTTATGGATAATAAAGACCATTATAAATTGATAAACATAAACAGATACAGAGGCAGAACAGTATTGAACAGACTGTCAATCTACAGTTGGAAGGCTGGGGAGGGTTGCAGGGGGAGTTAAGAGATCAACTGAAAGACTTGTATGGATGCATAAGAGCATAATCAATGGACACAAGACATTGGGGGGATAGGGGAGGAGGGGGGATGGTCAAAGGGAAAAAATGGAGACCTATCTAACACGTGTTGTAATACTTTAAGCAATAAAACAAAATTTAAAAAAAAGAAAATGAAACCAAGAATAGATGCTCTTTTTTCATGGTTCCATGCCTGGATGCTGGATGATCACAATAAAATTCCACTGGAAATTAGTGTTTTCCTGCTGAACAACAGGACTAAAAATCCATCGTTTGAGTTGTTGAGAATGAAAGGTAGGGGGAATGGGGAGTTAGAGAAATAGGAGAAATGAGAACAAAGGTCAAGACCAAGGCAAAGCAATACGTGAAGGAAAAAGAAGACCCAAAGTCATCACTGATGCTGAGGAAAAATGACTCCTTCCCATTGATGGAAACACCATGTTGCAAATTATTACACACTCCCAAAGAGCTATCATTTCAAGAGCAAAAAGCATGATCTCACCTCCTGGACCTGATGAAGCTGACAAACACAATCAGAGCCATCCTGGGTGAATTCTCAAGAGGGAAGAGTGTAGAAGGCTTTGTCCTGTCTTACAACTGAAACTCAGCTGAGCACTTCCATCCATCCCTGTGCACCCAACACAGACTCGAGCCTCCTGAAGTGGGAGCCCTTCTTTTGGGTCTTGTCAGGTCTAACCAGGGTAGTACCACAAGGCCACTGCGTGCCCAACCTCCTGGGCACCGTGTGTGAACTAAAACGCTGAAGGTAATCACCAGCTAAAGCACATATGGTGAGCGCAGAAGGGTACTTAGGAACAAGGGCAAGCCTCAGCCTCCTCAACTTTAGCATCGAGATGATAATAATACCTTCGTTACTTAATTCACGGGGCTTTTGAAAATCAACAGGGGGAAAAAATACATGCAATAGCTCTTTATAAAAATCTACACAGCTGTACAACTGCCATCGATATATCATAATTAATGATAAACGGTGCATGGCACATGCAGCAAACTAAGTGCTTTAAGGGGGCAGGGTTCTAGTATTTGCTGCATGGAATAGACCCTTGAAGCGGACTGCTTGTTGGAATTCTTCTACCATGTTTAGAGGTTTAGTGCTCTTATCTCCATCTCACACAGGACTGAGGGAAAGCTGAGAAGCTGTCAACTGTCCAGGGTCCTAGAGTGAGCCAGGGGAACCTGAGGCTCCAGCCAGGTTCTGTGAAAAGAGAATTATGGGAGTGGAGAGTGACTTTGACTGACATGACTCAACAGGACTGTCTTGGAGAGGCGTGGAACAGGGCAGCTGTGACCAGCTGGCGGAGAGGCGTGGAGAGGATGGCCTTCGCTGGAGAAAGGAGGCTTTCTTTCTTCTCAGCCAGGTGCTCACGCACCCGATGGCTCTGCCATTGGCAGTGGCATTTCCCATCCCCCTTCGCCAAGTGACATGCACTCTGAACGTCAGATAAGCATTTGCTGTGCCTGACTCTGCCACTTCTGTTGCCTGTCTTTCTGGAAAATGCAACATCAGGAGAGAAGTCTAAATATTTACTATTAATTTCTCCTCTGAAAAAGGTAAGGGGGGGGGGTGGAGGGAACTCACTATTCATTGTTTCTGACAAGTGTTGAAGTATGTGATATCCCGGAGAGCAAGAGGAATACTTTGAAACAAGACAGCAAGCCAGGGATGAGGCGCAGGAGAGCCGATTCTGCTCTTACACAAGGATCCCAGCGTGGCCTGAGTCCCTTCATGGTAGAACTGGATCAGTGTCTGCCTCCCACCTGTGTGTGAAGATCTGTCCGGGGGAATCGGGCTGAATTCCAGACGCGGCCAGTACTGCTCCCTCCCATGTGTCAGGTGACTCCTGAGTGACAGGCTCCGGGAACAGGGACACTGGGGTACCCTGCTGCTGCAGACCCAGGAAGACAGGAAGGGGGACTGTGCTGGCACCAATCGGGGCTTCTGAGAAGCAGTGAGACCTCCTGGCCCATCTCTCGGCCGGTCAATTCACCTGGCTTCGCAGGCATCAGATAATCAGTGCCACAGACCCAACTGTGAATGAAGTATGAATAGACCTCCCTTGACAAAATTGTAGATAGGGAGTGGGTGGGGGACAAAATGAGGCAACCTGGTCAAGGATCAAAATAGCAATTTGATAACACCATTGGGGTGGGGGCGGTTAGGCCAAGAAAGTAAATATAAACTCCTCAGTCAGAGCAACAGTCCCAAGGCTTTAAGAATCAAACCAAGCCCTAACCGGTTTGGCTCAGTGGATAGATCGTCGGCCTGCAGACTGAAGGGTCACAGGTTCAATTCCAGTCAAGGGCATGTACCTTGGTTGCAAGCACATCCCCAGTAGGAAGTGTGCAGGAGGCAGCTGATCGATGTTTCCCTCTCATCGATGTTTCTAACTCTCTATCCCTCTCCCTTCCTCTCTGTAAAAAATCAATAAAATATATATTTTTTAAAAAAGAATCAAACCAAGTAACAAAACAAACACACAAACAAATACATGAGTTTACTTTATCCAAGGCCCAAAGGACTTGGGGAGGGTAGCAAGTTGGCTCCCCATGTACCCCTTGTTCAGCCCCTCTCTGACACTAATCACTCTGGGGTTCATGAACTGATCTTTCAATTATTTGAATACTCCATTCTCTTGGTCACTGCTACTCCTTTAGACATACTGTGAGCCCGCCCCAACCTCCATGACTGCCACACTTTCATGACTGATTGGAGCCTATCCTTTGGAGTTTCTCCTAGATATTTCCCCCGGGAATCTCACCTGACCTTTACATGTGGATTCCATGGGCTCCCACAATGCACTGTTCTTCCCCATCTATCGCACCGTGCTATTGTCATAGCCCGTTAGCATCTCCCACTAACACGCGCAAGCAGAAACCCATGTCTATCGGGTTCAACAGTTTATCCTCAGGATGCAGAAGGATACCTGACACCTAACAGGATCTCAATAAATACTGTACTGAACGGCTAGCTGGAGACACACTTCTTGCCTGAAGGAAACTTCTAATTTACTGGGTAAGACAGACATACACATTCCAAGGGAATGAGAAATAGGAAACTAGCAAGCTTTAACCTTCCAACCCAGAACATCAGAGCTCTGACCATGGCATATGCTATCGCTTCACATTCGAATCCCTTTCCAATGAGTTTTTTCATGCTGGAAAGCTTCCCCAGGCTTCAGGGCAGGCAAGATGTCTAACTGGAGAGCCCCCTTTTACTAGTACACTCTGTCTGAAACTTGATTGTCAATCCTTGGACCGATAAAGACCCCCAAGGCCCACTTCCTATGTTGTCTGTTTCCAAGGCAGAGGTGTGGTTCTGCACCTTGCGCAGATGAGTAATTGTTTGTTTCCCCGATAGCAGCTCTTTAGTATAACAGAAAGGCTTTTGTAGGCGGTGGAATGAGATGTGTTGGAAAGAGCGGAAGTTTGGGGATGGAAATGACCTTGGCTCCTAGCCCAGCTCGGTAATTTACTAGCAGTGAGAGTTGGCCAGCTTCCCTGAGCACTCCTCTCAGCGTGGCTCTAGAGGTGTACAGGTTACTATTCTATTACAGCCTTGATTTGAGCCTCAATAATTTTCATCAATGGTATGAAAGACTCCATTTCCTATCTCTACCACTTCCTAGCTGTGGGCTACTGATCACGTCTTCTAATCACTCTACGCCTAGTTTTCCCATGCACAAAATCCTTTCTGCATATAATGTAAGGATTTAGATAAGGTCTGCATATAAAGTTCTTAATGTGGCACCATAACAGATGCTGAACAAAGAGAAATCTTTATCGCTTATTTTTATATCAATTACAATAAGATTTTTCTCAGGTTTTTCCCTCCTGATCCATGTGTCTGTTTTCTGCCTTTTGACTGTTATCACCCTGTGTAGTCTACCCAGTAGATATATTTCTTTTTGTATGGTTTGCAGCTTCTTCACCCATTGATACGATAATGAGTGATCCTGACATTTCCCCCAATTATATCCCCTCCTCTCTCTCTCTTCTCTGGCCTCAGCCAAAGATTCTCAGCAACCCTTTAGGCCAGAGTGGGGAGCCCTGGGTATTCAGACCACATTTAAGGGACCTGCTTATATGCCACTAACTTGGCAGTCTTGAAATTAACCTAGAATCACAATCACCAAACAGCTGAATAAAATGCTTCTCCCCACTCAACTGATAGAAACGTGGCACAGTTCCGAAGTTCTTCTACACAGAAAGCGCCATTTCCCTCAACATGCAGATTTTGTTTATAATTAGAAGAGGATATAGGTTGTCAATATAACATTGATGCATTGAGCTTTCTAAGCCTTCTTTATGGAAGAAACAGCTGATTTCCTTTTTAGATCCAAGTATATTCAAGTTTATAATTAATTTAGATAACCTCATATGAGCTGATAGAGAAATGTCCAGTAATTAAATAATGAATGTGAGGAAGCCACAGTCTTCAGGGATATCAGAATATGCCCTTATTCTGAAGTAAATCCGTGTGTTTTCATATGATTTAACCATAGATTGACAGGGGAAAAGGCAAAACAACAGATTAACAATTTGTAGGTAACGCATCTATTACAAACAGTGTTTCTAAAACTCTGATTAGCATTGAACAGGTTAAATCCACCATTTTACAAGAGAATTTTTAAATTCCAAATACAATAACTTATGCACAGAGATAGAAGAGCTTCGGGACTGATACGGGTAGATAATTTCTCCCACAACATGGAATAAAATAAAACTGTTAAGTAACGCAGCCTTTCTCTAAAGGCAGATTTTGCCCACAGTGTGGGCAAATTTTCTCACTACAAAATAATTGGCTCCAAAGGCTTCCATTCAATGCAAAATGCAGAACCAATTGTATTTTTGCACAATCCAGGAGGCACCATATACACTGTAGCGCGTGAATGTCACCTCTCAGTGTGTGCTCTAGGACACCTGGTGGCCCTGTCCATAGAGACAGCACCATCTGTAGGTTCAGGTGCAAGGCCAAGGCCCAATAGAGACCGGAGGGCCCTTTAGTTTGGAAAGCCTCTCTGTGTCAAAGAGCAATGGCTCCGTTATCTGGGAAGAAAGACATCGCTGAGCAATAAACACGCTGCGGACGTAGCACTCTCAGAGATTCTACCAAGCATGGAGGTTGATCACACCCAAATTGGAAACTCCCTGGGGGTGAACAAGGACTAACTGGGAGACATAGAATTTGCAAAGAGCAGTTGCCTGGGACTCCCCATAGCAGGGAGAGGAGGCGGCTTTCCTCTAGAAAACTGGGAGCAACAAGGCATTTCTTCCCAGAGGAAGAAAGAGCAGCCGGCTTGGGGATTCCACTGGCTTCTTGCTCACTGATGTGCTGACAGTCCCAAATTTACACTGTGATGGGCTGGATTTTCTTTCCGATTTTCTTTTCATTGTGGAAACGAAAAGATGAAAGACCATGGCGAACTTTACTTAAACCCCCATGCTCCGCCTTTAAGGCAACAACAAAAATGAACCTTCACAGGCTAAACAAAGG
Organism: Murina feae; assembly: GCA_004026665.1. Taxonomy (NCBI): domain Eukaryota; kingdom Metazoa; phylum Chordata; class Mammalia; order Chiroptera; family Vespertilionidae; genus Murina; species Murina feae. The sequence continues at coordinate 10,644 of PVJC01008093.1, read as the reverse complement.
AGCACACTGGGGCCACATTCCATGCCAGTCAGAGACAATGCCACGCATATGCACCGAGAGCTAAAAACCACGTCTCTAATGAGGTAAGCTTTGTTGATAAGATTGCGTTTTGTTAGGCCAAGAAGAATATCCTATCATTTACCACAGAAGCGAGTATTGTAGAAGGGTTTGGGGAAAATCTGTGCCCTCGCAGGAAAGTTCTTCAAGATAATGAAAGGGAAGAATAAAAGGAAAAGATCTCCAAGTGGGCTGGTTTTATCCATTTTATTTTCATAACTAGATAACTGCAATGTATAACAAAAAAAAAAAAAAAAAGAAAAAAAAGAAAAGATGATATTGGGAGCTCCTGGCTGCAGACAATTGAATCGAATTCTCCTTTCATTGTAGAGGTGCTAACAATTAAAGCAAAGACCCCCAATATAGATGACTAGCTACTTTGTGAATGTTTGTGTCTAATCTGAAGTTGTATTTATTTGTTTATTTTGTTGGTGATGGTGGATTGACTGACTGACTGAATAACTGAATGGAAAATGAAGAGTAGACCTCATTTTACTTTTATATTTTATTGATTTTTTACAGAGAGGGAGGGAGAGGGATAGAGAGCTAGAAACATCGATGAGAGAGAAACATCGATCAGCTACCTCCTGCACACCCCACACTGGGGACATGCCTGCAACCAAGGTACATGCCCTTGACCGGAATGGAACCGGGACCCTTCAGTCCACAGGCCGACGCTCTAGCCACTGAGCCAAACCGGTCAGGGCTAGACCTCATTTTTAGACTCACTCAGAATACTATGGAATGAAGATATTTTAGTGTTTACTTCCATGTAGCCTCACACCATTAGCATTAGCTAGAAGGGAAATTATGCCACTAGGGGACCTAAAAACATTACACAGTTTGGGAAAAGAACTTCTTTGCTCATCTGGAAACTGAGAGGGCTGGGTGAGTAATTTCTCGGGTCTCTTCCTGGTCCAGAATTCTGTTTCTCTGATTCTTGGAGACCCAGATCAGGGAGCAATTTAGGAGAGAAACACTAAGTACCAATGACATGTTTTTGGCTTCCATTTATAAGAGATATTCTGATATCTGCTTATTCCTTCAGACATGTGCATCCCATAGCACTTTCTGGTTTAATTCGAACTGGGGTTTCACTGACTGAGAGATTAAAAACACTTGGAACAGCTGGGCTTGTGGTTGATGTTTCAGCAATGCAGGGCTCGGGGAGTCCCAGATGGCCCGGAAAAAGGAAAAGAGAAATCTCCTTCCACTTAAATGGTTTGTGTTTATTTCATCTTCTTGTCACAGGTGTGCCCCATTCCAAGTCAGGACTCAGAGGTATGAGATGGTGTAAAGGACATTCGGAGTCCAGCTGACACAGTCTTTCTCTTTTTTTAATATATTTTATTGATTTTTTACAGAGAGGAAGGGAGAGGAATAGAGAGTTAGAAACATTGATGAGAGGGAAACATCGGATCAGCTGCCTCCTGCACACCCCCTACTGGGGATGTGCCCGCAACCAAGGTACATGCCCTTGACCAGAATTGAACCGGGACCCTTTAGTCCATAGGCCGACACTCTATCCACTAAGCCACACTGGTTAGGGCCACAGTCTTTCTTTTGTGACAATAGCCATCTGAGCGACCTGGCCAGGGCTCTTAATGTAAGACATATATACTTTCTGGGCCTAAATTTCCTAACCTATAGAATAAGGAAATGCAATTACCTACCTAAAAATGTTTTTATAGCGATGAAAGAGATAACCTATATAAAGTCCCTTACTATCCCAGAGCCTGACATCACATAAGCATCTAATAAATAAGGGTTAACACAGACACAGACACACACAGAACAGTCTCTTCCATTGTGACAGCCTGGATCTTTGCTGGACATTGATAAATGTTGCCTGAATCTAAACCGAATCCACCGAGGTAAATGGTCCTTAAACATTAGAAGTTAAAAACTTCAGTAGAAGGAAGTGGTAAGAGAAGCATGACACTATGGTAAATACTTTCCATGCACTATTTCACTGAACACATGCAATGCTATGAAAGAATAGCATTGTTGTTTCCATTTCACAGAGGAAGAAACAGAGGCTTGGAGACTATAATCTCTGGAACTGATATTCTTACTCCTGGGTGACATTACTATGCTATGACAATGCCCCAGAAACTAGCACAAATATACAATTCTACCAGCATTGCACCTTGTACTTGAGTTGATTATGCATTGGTATGCTGTACTGAATCAAGAGGAACATCCTCATTCATCCTTTTTTTATTAAATACTAGAAGCCCAGGGTGCAAAATCACATGGCCCTGCCCACCCCATGGCCTCACCATGCTGGCAGCCCTACCCACCCACACACGCCCACCACCTGCCACCCTGCCATGCTCACAGACCTGTCATTACAGCATTAGGGCCACGGGCTTTTCATATATATAGATATTTTTATTAATTTCAGGGAGGAAGGGAGAGGGAGAGAGCGCTAGAAACATCAACGGTGAGAGAGAATCATTGATCGGCTGCTTCCTGCACTCTCCTGACTGAGGACTGAGCCCACCACCTGGGCATGTACCCCGACCGAGAATCAAACCATGATCTCATAATTCATAGGTCAATGCTCAACCAGTGAGACATGCCCGCTGGGCCTCATTCATTCTTTTGCGCACAGTTACACTCTACAAAATCAGGTGAGCGCTCATTATGCACCAGCTAGTACGCTAAATGCAAGGGTTATGAAGGTGCAAGCATACAGGTCCCTGTATCTATGTTGCTCATGCAAACCAGGAGAGGCAAACCTAGGAAAATAACGAGGCATATTTAGGTCAGACACCCACTCACATCCCCATCTGTGCTCACCACGGTAGGTGTTCATCATGGTACCAGCTCCCCGAGCCCAGAGCCCATTCCTAAGGTGAGACAGGTGCTTCATCTCTAGTCACCACCTGCATCGCAACAGTACTCAGTCCAGAGATTAGACTCTCATTAGAGGTGCCTGTCTCTTAGCTCTTTTACTGGTTGCTGAGATAATTAGGATTCGTGATAAATGGCGAGTTGAAGTGTCTGTATGTAAGCAGTTGTATGATATTTGAGCTGAAAAAAAATAGGTAAAAAGATGAATGTAATTTGCTAGTAGAAAAACAAGAAAAAAATCTAATAGCTCAGAACATCATGAAAATTGTAGTTACTTATCACACACTGCTGTATAGTATTATTGGCTAAATAAAATATGTTGCAATTACACCAACAAAACATTATATTTACGGGGCATGCATCAGGGTGTAGAGTTTCCATATACAGCGCACTATTTGTAAACGGTTTTCCTTGTCATCGAATTGTGCCTGTGTTTCTAAGTCAGTATCTTGATGTGGTTACATGGAAGCAGGGGCCATGCCCATCAGCCCACTCAGCGATACTCTGGGCGCAGTGTGAGACCAGAAAAAGGGAGGCAAGGGGTGGGAGTGCCTGGGAGGGGGGACAGGTAAGCCAGGTCTGAACATGCATTAGCGCATGCTGAGAACACATCTTTCTTATCTTACAAAAGCCACAAATATAAACCAATTTGTTCCCTTCCACGGATTTAATGCATTTCTTGCTTTAGAACATCTCTTTGTGAGAGCCTTTGACACTCTCTTCAAGCACAAAGGAATGAACAGGGCCCAAGAACGCCAAGTTTTCAGAAAGTCCTGAGTTAGCAGGGGGTGGAGAAAATGTTATCTCTTTCATTCCTTGTTGGAATATTAAGGGCCTTCCTTTAAATCAAAATTTCCCTCTTGCTCTTAATAAGGCGGCAGTCCGGAACACTTGACCAGCTGCTGAGACAGTGATTTCTTGCTGCGTGTAGATGATTCAAGAGCCCTGCCTTTAATCTCAGAAGGCCGCCAGGGGTTTGAAGAAAGGAAAGCCCTGCAAAGCAAGAGACAGAGTGGACCCCAGGCAGTAGGTGACGCCACACCAGGAGATTAAGAGCTTGTTGAGATGTGACACCATCCTATTTATTATTCACACTCGAGTCAAAGAGCAGACACAAATCAGCGCCTTCTCTTAGGCACCAAAAAAAAAAAAAAAGCAAGAAGAATAGGGAGGAGTTAAAAGGGAAGCAGGTGCCCGAAGAGCAAACTGGAGAGAGTAAAAACTTAGAGCTCCCAAGAACTTAGGGAAGTGACTGAATATGAACAGGTGTGCATACCCCAGTGAGTGCACGCAGCTGGGAGATCCAGGATCAGCACCCCCAGGCACAGGCCAAACACACCCACCTTCCGGTCCCACAGCATCCCAAGGAGCTGAGAACTGCACCTGCAACACACACCCCTCCCAACAGGCTTCCTCTGTCTCATTAAGCCACTCTGGGAAAGGTCAAGGTTGTAACAATGTGAGGAGTTGATGTTCTTTCTCTTGCAGAATTGGAGTTCCAGAGACAGAAGATGTTTTGCTTTGCAAAAAGTTTTTAAAAAATTAATCAGTAAAAAAAAAAAAAAAAAAAAGTTATAGAGATTTAACTAATCTCTCAAGGGAGCTGCTAAGACAAAAGCCAAAGAGAGATGGTCTTCCTTTAGTAGGAAAAACAATCTGTTTCCTAAAATTGCTTACCTATCTGGAGGTTCTCTCGGCCCCAGAAATCCTTGATTATTTTTGGAGGAAATGGCCCTAGTGCAGGCTGCTTTCCCTCAGTGTAAATGGGATCCTATCCTATATAATAAAAGCTTAATATGCTAAGTATCCATTTGTCTGGTCTCCGTTCAACCAATCAAAGCGTAATATGCTAATGATATGCTAAGGTCACTCAACCATTCGCTATGATGTGCACTGACCATCAGGGGGCAGATGATCCGACTGGTAGGTTAGCTTGCTGCTGGGGTCTGGCCAATTGGGACTGAGTGAGATGGGCTGAACATGCCCTGGAGCCCTCCCATGGTCCCTCCCTGGTTAGCCAACCTCTTGCACCCTTCCTGGCCCTGATTGTGCAGCAGTGGGGTCCCTCAGCCTGGCCTGTGTGCTCTTGCAATCCGGGACCCCTTGGGGGATGTCGGAGAGCTAGTTTTGGCCTGGTCCCAAAATTCGTGCACCAGGCCTCTAGTATTTCAACAAGGAAAAAATATCCTAAGTGTGACAAACAATAAGATGATGGGCGAATTTGCTATATGTGCAAGTTCAATTATTACTACTTTGAAATCCACGAGTTAGCTCTTTCAAAAGCACACACTATAAAATGTAATCCAATTTTAACTACGATACATATGTGACATAAAAATATATTAAAACATAGCTACGTACTACATACATCTACATTCAGTGCGGAGTAAAGTGCACACACCTCCGTCCATTCTCTGTCACATTCACGGCCAATATTCTAACTGGTGGTCATTCAAAAATTCCTTTACTCGCAGGTTCATTACTGCGGACTTTTTATGACTTGAATGATGTCCACCATGCAGATATTTTGAAGACCTATCCCCCAGCACTTGAGACTATGTCCCTATTTGGCTATAGGTTTGTAGCAGTTGCAGTTAGTTCAGAGGAGGTCATACTGGGGTAGGATGAGTTCCTAACCCAATAAGCCTCCTGCCCTTACATGATGAGACAAAGACAGTAGCATGAGGAAAAGCCACGTGACTGGGAGGCCTGATGGAAGGGTTTTGCCCACAAGCCAAGGGTCCCAAGCGTTTTAGGTGAAACACCAGAGGCTGAAGAAAGCAAGCAGAGATCCCCTCCCCCAGGGGTCAGAGGCCCTGAGGCCCTGCTGCAACTTGCTTTTGAATGTTTAGCTTCCGGAAATGTGAGACGGTGTGTTGCTGTGGTTTGAGCCATTGAATTTGTAGCACTTGTTGCAGCAGCCAATTCAGCCCTGAAGGTCTGGCTCTGGGGAGGACCACGATCAGTGTGATTTGCCCTCAGCCTCCAGAAACTTCGTGTGGGCTGATCATGGCCCCCCCACTCCACTCTTCTGTTTATGTAGGAAGTCATAAAGCTTTTACTTTTTTTAATATTTTAATATTTTTTATTGATTTTATAGAAAGGAAGCAAGAGTGATAGAGAGTTAGAAATATCAATCAGCTGCCTCCTGCACGCCTCCTACTGGGGACTGAGCCAGCAACCATGCCCTTGACTGGAATCAAACCCAGGGCCCTCCATCTTCTACCAAAGCTCTATCCACTGAGCCAAACCAGTTAGGGCAGAAGTCACAAAGCTTTTAAAAAGAATTAATTAGTCAAATTTAACCCCCACTTTCAGTTTTCCCTTAGAATATCTACTTTAAATACGAGAGAAGGCAAAGAGCCAGAGAGGAAGGGAAAACAATGCCATTTCTAGTTTGAGACCTTCCCTTTTCCCCCAAACCATGGGTGTCATTTATTTTAATTTGCCTTGGGACATTTAACTTAGATTTTTGTCTTCTGAACTTACATTCCCTGCCCTTAGGGTCAGAGAGGCAGTGATGATTTTAGATGCCTCAAGAATATCGCTGGGTCTGGCCACAATTAGCAATTAAACTGACTTACTGACACGGTGCCCTTCAGCTCTGTGGCGAACCTGCTTGGCAGACTCTACACTCTGGCCAGGCAAAGGGAAGAAGGAAGAGGCTGGATCAGTACAGGCAAAATTGGATCAATTGTCAACAGCCAACCTGGCTTCGCCAACTGAGAAATTATCTCTTTTTCTCTCAAGAAATATGTATTCCTTGCAGAATTGGATCATTCGGAACGAAACTTCCCGAAGTTTGTTTTTTTAAAGACTGGTACATTTTAAGAGAAAAAAATACAGAAAATTAGGTGGCAAACCTCTGCTTTGCCAAGTAAAATGTCTGTTTTCTCTCACCGTTAATTCCTAAAAATAAAGGGGCATTTTCATTTCACAAGGAGAGGGAATGTGTGATCTCGGCTTGAAACACAGCTGTTGGCAGGACAGCATGTTGGTGGCATCCCACTGACTTCCAGCTCCTTATTTTTCTCCTCCTCCGCAGGCTGGGGCTTCAGGAACCAGCATCAGCTTATGAATCAGCATTTAGAACCCAGTGGCCACCAGAATGGCATCGCTATCCATCTTGCTTTGCCTCCACAGACACGGATAGGAGCTCCCATGCCCCTCCCCATCCCCCACCCCTCCCCCTCCCCCACCCCCCAGGAAATGATAATTTGAGATTAATATCGCTCAGCAGACAAGATCCCTTCTCTATCCTGGACAGTGAGAGTGCTGGGACCTGAAGATTTGTTGATTCACCACGTAGATCTTGCCCCAAAGTGCTGGCACATGGGCGTTTACTAAATAAGAGTTGATGAGAGGAAGAAGGGGGGTTATATGAATAGTTCGTGACTCTATCACCATCTCTCTTTTTTTGACATCTATGTCATTAAACTACTCAAGCTATTATTTTAATCCCTCTGGCATATTTATTTATTTATTTATTTATTTCTGAGTTGTGTATGTTGTCCACATCCCCACTAAACGAAGACTGAATAGAAATCAAGTCAGACAGTTAAAGAATAAACAGTCGCCAAAAGGCTCGAAGATAAAATTAATTCCAACATTCAGCACAAGAAATGATGCCTCGAAAATCAGAAACAGCTTTTAGGAAAATACAAATCAAGGACTGGAGAATGTATTTCTTTTGTTACAGATATTTTTATGAATGTGTTATGAATGAGAGTCATTAGATCAGATCACCAGGGTCGATGGGGACACTGAGGCGGGAACCCCAGCCATTCCAAACCTGAGCCCATACCATGTGACAATAAATGAGTAAAGAAGTCTTCCTTCGTACATTCATCTACACCAGGAATTTTACATGCCAGGAATCTCTGTGTCTAAAGTAGGCATCATGTCAAAACTAAAGATTTCTGTTGGTCTGACCTACTCAGAACAGGCACCTGTTTTTCAGGTGCTATCCATGCCCTTGCTGGTTTGGCTCAGTGGATAGAACACTGGCCTGTGGACTGAAGAGTCCCAGGTTTGATTCTAGTCAAGGGTACGTGCTGGGGGTGCAGTCTCAATCCCTAGTGGGGGGAGGGTTGCAGGAGGCAGCCCATCAATGATTCTCTCTCATCATTGATGTTTCTATCTCTCTCTCCCTCTCCCTTCCTCTCTGAAATCAATAAAAATATATTTTAAAAATAACAGTAAAATAAATAAATTCTTGCTACCCAGTACCTGGTGCTTCTCTCCTCCAGTGCAGAGGCGAGGCCAGAGCAGCCCTGGGAGCTCTCCCAGGCCATGGAAGGCAGCTTAGCATCACCACCGCCCAGCGCTCATTTCTTGCCTGTCAGCCTGAGGCCTCCTGATAAGCAGTGGTCTGGCTGAGCAGTGAAGGAGAGGCAGGCTCTGGTCCTGCCAAACACAACTTGGTTTCTCCAGCCAGAGCTCGTCCCTCCAGCTGCAGTTGCCCAGAACTAAGGGTGAGTCCTGGGGCCATTTTTTAAATATGAGAGAGAGACAGAAACATCAATGATGAGAGAGAATCATCAATCGGCTGCCTCCTGCTCGCACCACACTGGGGATCGAGCCCGCAATCCGGCATGTGCCCCGACAAGGAATCAAAGCATGACCTCCTAGTTCATAGGTGGATGCTCAACCACTGAGCCACACCAGCCAGGCCCTGGAAGCCCTGCCCTCCCTCCTAGTTACCCCGAGTCTGTCCCAACCTCAGAGGCTCCGTGCAGCTGCTTCTGCCCACCGGGCCATAGGCTTCAAACATCTTCATCACCAGTGAAACGTGTCTTTCCACAGCTGGCAGAAAAAGAAAAATCTCCCACGTCCATTATTTCCCGTTCTGGAGCGAAGAAATGGAAAACAGCTCTGCTCATAAAGGAGTTTCTTAAATATGGATTTTTAAAAACTTTCTCTCAACATTTAGTAGAGAAGCTGAAGGTAGTTGTGTAAATACTGGCGCACAATGAGTTCATTGCTTCTTTTGGAGCAAATAGTCATGTGGCATTCTTTTTTTAAAAATATATTTTATTAATTTTTTGCAGAGATGAAGGGAGAGGGATAGAGGGTTAGAAACATCGATGAGAGAGAAACATTGATCAGCCGCCTCCTGCACACCCTCTACTGGGGATGTGCCCGCAACCAAGGTACATGCCCTTGACCGGAATCGAACCTGGGACCCTTCAGGCCGATGCTCTATCCACGGAGCCGAACTGGTCAGGGCCATGTGGCATTCTCTGTGCCTCTCCTCTCCAGCCTCTCTCGCTATCCCTCAATCCAGATGAAAATAAAGGAGCAGGACTAACGGGAGAGACTAGAATAAGAAGTGGGTGCTGAGAGGATATAAATATTTATTGGCATAGCATTGTGTACCGACACTGGGAGTGCAGGGTAAATACAGATCTGGACTCTGCTTCCAGTGAGTTTGTGCTCATCAGACAAAAGAGGTGCCTATGAAACCACTATATATGTTTCATTGTGTTTTTCCATTCATTTAATTAAGCCTTGTGAATAAATTTCAGCATGTTACCAGCCTGCCCTTTTCTCTCCTTAAAAACAGCGTGTTTGGGACTTTGCATACATAATCTTGGAGGTATCCATGGCAGTAATTTCAGAATATAAACATCATTTGATGTTGGGGTAGAAAAAAAATGTTGAGCAGGAACTGGTCTATATAATGTTCACCAGTGGGAACGGAAAGAGTGGCTTCTGTTACCGTAGCTACAACATCAGTTACCAGATGGCTTTGGGGGAGTATTTCATTAAAGAAGTCAACTTTGATTCCCCCTCCCACTACATTCAAGACAAAATTAAATCCCCTGGCTTTTAGGCATAGAGAGAGAGAGCAACAGCTAACAATTATTGTTGACCAACAGTTGCTTGAGGTTCCAAGCATGAATGATTGCATTCTCTGTATCCTACATTTAGCAGGTGACCCAAAGTATTTCAGCAAGTAAGGAGGATGCTATAAGGATCGCCATGCACACGGGAGACTGTTGACTGGTGTGAGTGGTTACCTTAGTTGCATGAAAACCCTGAGGCCTCTTCATCATGTGTGATTCAGTCTATCTGCCAGGGATATGGTGTTAAGAGGGGTGAAGATTTCAAGGAAGTAAGGACTTTGGATCAGCTTGGTAACAGGTGAGAAAGCAGGTTTTCATCGAGAGCAAGGAGGGACCAGTGGTCAGGTGCTGCCCCTGGGAAATCCTACTCGGTCTCTCAACCGTGGTGATTGTTTCGATCTGTTGATTCCTCAGCCTCACCGCTAGAGCTTGCATACAGATGCATTAGAGCAATGGTCTGAGTAAGAACATGTGGCCTGTGGGCTGACATGTCCTGTGGACTCTGTCCTTTACTGAGTTCACTCTGGGATCTGGAGGCACCTTGCAGAGAGCTTGGCCAGGAACCCTGCATGGGAAGACCAGCCACAGATGCACCCACGTGACCATCATTGCAGCCAGCATTTCCATTGTTCTTGGCACCAGATGGCTCTGCCCTTCAGTAGAGGTCAAAGGAGAGCGCTCAGTGCCAGACCTCAAGGCCACTCCACCTGGCAAGTCCAAGATGGGAGAATAAGCCACCTAGATGAGGAGTGTTTCGTCGAGGTCAGTGGTTTGGGATAGTGCTATGAATGCTGCTCCATACCTTGGGGTCCCTCTTCTGATCAGAGCTTAGCTCTAAATACCCATGTGCCTTGGAAAAACTCAGCAGCTTTGCCCCGGC
>PVJC01008092.1:0-49415 GCA_004026665.1 Murina feae | reverse complement strand
AAATAAGTCTGTACAGCTGCCGGCTTACGTGAATAAGATTCCAAAATGTTTAAAATAACACAGTTTATGCCCCAGCCAGTGTGGCTCAGAGGACAGCGCATCGGCCCGGGGACTGGAGGGTCCCAGCTTGATTCCATCAAGGGCATGTACCTTGGTGGCAGGCTTGATCCCTGGCCCTGGCAGGGCGGGTGCGGGAGGCAACCAACCAATACGTCTCTCACACCGATGTCTGTCCCTCCGCCTCTCCTCCTCCCTTCCTCTCTCTCAAAAAATCAATGGAAAACCCTCGGGTGAGGATTAACAAAAAACAAATAAAAATAAAACGCGACAGCTTATAACTTCTTTTCTCATCACGAGAGACCACGTGCTTCTAGTACTTACGTTACTCTAATGCATGTTAAGTACGTACTGTATCTTGCCCCAACTGGTGTTGCTAAATGGTTAGACCGTCGACCTATGAACCAAGTCAGGGTTCGATGCCCAGTCAGGGCACAGGCCCAGGTTGCAGGCTCGATCCCCAGTGTGGGATGTGCAGGAGGCAGCTGATTCATGATTCTCTCTCATCAGTGATGTTTTTCTTCCTCTCTTTTTCTGTCTGTCTCTCTCTCCCCTTTCCTCTCTGTGCAAAACTAGTAAACCAAGGTACTACGATACCAAAGTCTACTTTATTTTTTTAAATATATTTTATTGATTTTTTACAGAGAGGAAGGGAGAACATCAATAAGAGAGAAGCATCGATCAGCTGCCTTTTGCACGCCCCCCCCCCCCCACCGGGGATGTGCGCGCAACCAAGGTACATGCTCTTGACGGGAATCGAACCTGGGACCTTTCAGTCCGCAGGCCGACGCTCTATCCACTGAGCCAAACCAGTCAGGGCCCAACGTCTACTTTAAAAACAAACCCAACCCCACACCCTGTGGTAAACACGTGCACATTCCAGGCCGCCCACCAGCCCGGGAGGCTGTGTAGCTGCGGATGCTACGACCGCAGTGTGTAACCTTCAAGGCGAGGGGTGCCAGCTTCCAGCCAGGTGTGCTGGAGGGAGCCGTGTGCGTGTGGCCTGTCCTCACCTGGGGGGGCCGCAGCGGCCTGGTCGCCCGCCTGGGCCTGGCTGAGGTTGTCCGCGATCTCCTCGTGGACTGAGGGCAACGGGAAGGAGTGGCTCCTCTTCAGCAGAGGCCCACAGGCGGCTGCCCGGCTGCCCCCGAGGTCTGCTGGGAGGGTGTGGGTGAGGCGGGCCTCCGTCCCCACAGCAGCATGCGCCGCCATCTCGGGGCCCAGGGCGCCTCTGCATACCCGCCTCGCAGGCCACATCGTCTGCACCTGCCCGTCCCATTGCCTGTGCCCCCCTGCCCAGGAGACTGCTGCGCAAGGGACAGCCTTGGACCCAAGCCCTGCTCTGCCCATCCCCAGGGGCTTCCTGAACTGGCCGGCCCTTTGCTGCTGGCTGGGCATTGTGAGGGCCAATTCCTGCCCAGGTGGAAGCCATGGTGTCCATCCCTCGGCAGGTGGCCCTGGGCACAGCTGCCAGAGCCTGGAAGCGGCAGCACCCCACTGTCCTCGGGCGCGTGGGTCACACCACCCTCAGGAGGGACCCCAGCAACATACTGCACTGAACGGCACGCCCCGTCAGCCCCGTGCTCATCAAGTCCAGTGCGTGCCCTGGAGGGGACCCCTGGCTGAGGAGCCTCCACGGTCGGTTTCTCTCCCCAACTCTCAGGCCCTCCTGAGATCTCGGATGACCAGTCGGGGCTCAGAGCCTTCTCCTCTGGGCACGACCCCAGCTGAGACGGGAGGCAGTGGTGACCGAGCGGAGTCTGTCCCGGGCAAGTACCTGGGTCGCAGGAGTCCTGGGGCCGCAGGGGCCGCTCCTCGGGGCCACAGCTCATCTGCCTCTTGGCCTTTCCAGCGGCCACGCTGGCTACAGACACCAGGGGGATGGCCTGGCTCTCCTGGGACGTGAGCAAGAAGGGGCTGCCCTGAGCGTCCGGGTGAACTTGAGACCAGTTAGGTGAAGGGAGAACTGGCTTGCTCAAGGCGAGACAGACCCAGCTTAAAAAATGGTCAAAATGGCCAGAAACCGTAACTCTTCATCAGATGACAATTGCGTGGGGGAGCAGGAGGGCTTGGCCCGAGACCAGCACAGCACCAGAGAGGGCGAGGCGGGAGGGGCCCCAGCGGGGTGCTGGGCTTGGACCAGCCTAAGCACTGGGCTCGTAGGCCTCCCCAGAGCAGGTCACACAGGTCCCATCTATTTCCTGAGGACTCTGGGGGTGGGAGCCAGCATAGCCCACCTCCCAGCCACCAGCTCACCGCCGGCCGACAGAGGGTCAAGGGTGCCCAGGAAAGGAGGTGACAGCCTCCATGACGGCCATCCCTTGGATGTGCCAGGTGACAGGAGCCGGGCTCAGACCCCTCAAGATCCTACATGGAGTGCAGGGCACACAGGCCACCGGGAGACGGGTAGTGTGTCCAGGAGGGACCAGCCCAGCCTCAAGAAGGAGCCTGCCCCCCCTCGCCCTCGCACTCACAGGATTGAAGAGCTCCGTGGTCAGGCCCAGGTAGTTGTGCAGAGCCAGGAAGGTGACCCGCTGCAGCCGCACCATGATGATCTGGGGCGATAGGGCCGTGAGCTGTGAGCCACGAGCCCACCTGGGCCTCGCGGGCCAGAACCCCACCCCCATTTTGACCATCTCCACTGCCACCTAAGATGTCAGCGTTGGGTGTGAGCTCTTTGTGTAAGTTTCCTATAAATCGAAAATCACTTCTAACAGGAACTTAAGGCTAAGGAAGCTCTAGGGCTAGTGCAGGTCTGAGAGCCTCTCGGAGGTCACAGGTGTTGGCTCTTATAGTGGAGCACACGTCACAAGGCTCCCAGCCGCCCTCTGCCCTGCCTGCACGGACTGGAGCCCGCATGCCCGTGCTGGCAGGGAGCACCCACCTGCACCACCCTGACCAGGGTCTCCGGGTACTTCTCAAACACGCCCTGAAAGGCCACGGCGGGGAGCCTGAGCACGGTGGACGGGGCGGCGGCGCGAGCAGACACCGTCTTGTAGGGTGCGGTGTGGCCCTGCAATGACAGGCACGTCGGGCTCCCCCTGGCCTGGGGTTTGCACCCGGCTCTCAAGTCCCGGCTCCAACAGGCGCAACAGGCACCAGCCCGAAGCCTCCCGCAAGGCGCCTGGAGCCAGCGGCCTCCACGCCCGCCCGCTCGGTGTCACACGGCCTGGCTTGGTGCTGGTGGAAGAGTTGTCCCCTGAAGGGGACCCTCTTTGCCTGGCTAGGTCCCGTCACCTCTGCTCCCACCACCACCGTTCCTGTAACTGGCCAGCTCCCATCTGTGCACACGTGAGGCCTGGCTCCTGTCCCTGGGACGACACACCCGGACGCCTCACCACCTCAGGATGGCTGACTGCCCAGAACTCGGTGGTTCTCGGACCCCCGCTGCCAGGACGGGACGGTCACGCAGAAAGCTGCCATGGGCATTCGCAAGGGCTCTAGGAGCCTGTGCTTCTCTTGCCGGCTCTCCACCAGCCGTGGACCCACACCCACAGTGCACCTGCCTGGTCCCCGCCCTGGCCCTGGTCGGCAAGCATCGATGTCTCTCTTCCACCGCCCTCCTGCCCACTCTCTCTAAAACACGAGGGGAGACGTGCAGGTGAGGACTAGCAAAAGGAGGGTCTTCCGAGGGGAGGGCTGACATCAGCGCGCCTGCTGAGTGACAGGCGTGCACACCGATGAGCGAGGCTCATGTGCAGGAGGATCTGGGTCCCAGCGTGGACTCGTCTCAGAAGGAAACTGAGGGGGAGGGGGAGGCGAGGGGCTGAGCTGAGGCCACAGCTGGCTCCTGGCACACATACTCATCCCTGTCTGCCTGCTGGCTGCCGCCTGTTTGGAACGTTCCGTGATAAACACTTAGAAACCCCAAGGTAACAGGAGATGCTGTGCTGTCACTGACTAGACCAGCAAAACCACATCCAGACGGCTCACCAGCTGGGGAGGGAGCATGAGGGGCTCAGCCTCCGTGAGCGGGGTGCCCCTAGGACCCAAGACTGTCCTACAGACTGGACTCAAGCACGCGAATCGACACCCATATGAGGCCACCCGTGACAGTGACCAGCAGATGGGAAAAAGGTCCCAGAGTGGGTCCCCCTGGGGAGCAGGGGACATTTCCACCTGTGACGCTGCGGGTCTTTCGGGTCTTGGACCATGTGTGGGGGTGACCCAGTCCAAACACAGTCGTTTAAGAGACACCTCATGCCTGTGAGCAGCCCCGGGGCCTCGCTGTCTGTGGCCCACTGTCCTGGGCAGAGGCCCTGGCTGCCGGGCTGGGGGAGAGGGTGGGGCACTCACGGTGATGACATCCAGGATGCTGAGCAG
This sequence comes from Murina feae, assembly GCA_004026665.1. Taxonomy (NCBI): domain Eukaryota; kingdom Metazoa; phylum Chordata; class Mammalia; order Chiroptera; family Vespertilionidae; genus Murina; species Murina feae. The sequence continues at coordinate 45,035 of PVJC01008092.1, read as the reverse complement.
ACTGTGGACGCTGTCCCCGGCCAGAACCTCTTTGACCACCACCTCGGAGCCGTCCTGCGTGTGGGAGCAGAGCAGAGTGGTCCACTGGCGGGGGCTCGGCCAGCTGAGCAAGCCGGCCTCCACGGCCCGTCCGAGTGGCAGGGGCCACATCAGGGCAGACTTGCTGGACCAGAGTGATGCGCTCGAAAGCAAAGGACGGGCAGCGTGAGAACAGATCAGCCCGCCCATGTGACGGCCGTCCACCCACAGGGCCGTCTGCACCCGAGGACAGAGCCCGAATCCCACCCAACATCCAGGAGGCCGCGGGCCCCGCAGGCGGCTGGGGACCAAACGCACATCCTAAGTCTAAGTCATGGCATTCTGGCACCCTTTCCCACTGGATTAAAAGAGAAAGAGACGACGCAATGCTGGCAATTTCACACACACGCGTGTGCACTGACCGACGAGCACGTGTGGGGAGAAATGTGACCCCGATGATCCGGCAGTTGTGGGACCCCCAGGGCACACGCCTGGGCTCCCAGCCTGGGCAGATGTTAGCTGTCCCGAGCGCAGGGGACAGCGCGACACAACAGTGAGTGCTGCGTCAATCCGAAGCCGCGAGCGGGTGGGCAGCTGGGGCTGCGGAGGGGGAGGGCGGGCTGTGAGGGCGGCACCTGACGCCTGGACTCTGCAAGCACCGTGGGCCACGCTCACTCACAAAGAGGTGTCCTCCCTCGGGAACGAGTGAACTGCAGTTTGCTGTGACTTTCTCACTGTGTGACTTCTTCACCCTCTAAGCTTTCTGACTTTATACCAAGGGTCCTCAAACTTTTTAAACAGGGCCAGTTCACTGTCCCTCAGACCGCTGGAGGGCCAGACTATAGTTAAAAAAACAAAAACAACTATGAACAAATTCCTATGCATAGTGCACATAGCTCATTTTGAAATAAAAAAAACAAGGCGGCAAAAACATCCGGCGGGCTGGATAAACGTCCTCGAGGGGCCGCGTGTGGCCCGAGGGCCGTAGTTTGAGGACGCCTGCTTTATACGGTAAGAGTAGCAGAAAGTGACGCGCTTCCTCCGACATCCCCACGGCCGTGACGTCACTGGGTGATGGCTTCCCGGCGCCTTTAGTCTCATGGGCCACATGGCGGGTGTGGGCTGCGGGTGACAGGGCACTGGGGCCTGGACAGAGGTCATGCCTCTGACTACTCATGAGCCAGCACACAGGGCAGCAAGAGCCGCCCAGCCCAGAGGGCAGGGGGCGCTTCCACAAGGTTGGGGAGTGACCTCGTGCAGCCTGGGGTTCCCTAAGTGTCAGTTTTAAATGGTAACAAGCAGCAGGAAGCCTGGGTCACACCTCAGGGCAAATGAACCCACACGCCCTCCTGCAAAGCAGCCAGACCTGGGGCGGGGGGGTGTCTGGCCTGGAGGGCGCCCAACAACTGTGCCTGAGTGTGTGCTGTGACAGCCAGGAAGCAAGGGTGCAGCCCCCAGCGACATGACGCCTTGTTTCCTTCATGTTAACATCACGACCTGAAACCTGGAAACAAGGCCAGGATGCAACTGATAGTGCAGACCAACATCCGCGGGAGTGGTGCTGTGAGGAAGTGGGGGGGCACTTCTAAATGCCTGGGATGGATCAGGTGAAACAGAAGTAAAACCACTACATGCTGCTGGACCCACTCGATGAAGCACGCGCACGTGTGTGTGTGTGTGCGTGTGTAACACCCGTCCCATGTTGGGATCAACGTGTGCCTTTTTCCTCAAAGTCCTAAAACTTAAGAGTTTCCACTAACTTTTCAATGGAAAAACTTAAGAAAATGTTAAGAGGGCAGACCTCCAGGAAACACACAGCAGGTGCCCTCCCCGCCTTCGCGCCCTGAGGCCCTGCCCCGGCGCCCGGGCTCTCACCGCGTCCTGGATGCAGACCTCCAGCCGCCCATCCTGCACCACGTAGATGCTGGTGTCCGGCTCCCCCGGCCGGAACACGTGCTCCCCTTCCAGCAGCTGCACGAACACCATGTGCTTGCAGAGTTCTAGGAACAGCGGCTTCTCAAAGTGGCCCAGGACCCTGCGAGACCGAAGGGCACATGGCACCTTCAGGGAGAGGGACGGCCTGGGAAGGGGCTGACAGGGGCCCGGCCAGCGTCCCCCCCACCGGACCCAGAGAGCCGGCTCCCCCAGGGCTGCAGCCTGGAGTCCCCACTGGGACAGAAACCCCCTTGGCTGTTTTCAGCTCCCAGCTCCGTGGTGCCAGGACTCTGAACTCAAGCCACACCCATCACCAAGGCCAGGTGAGGGGCACCTTCTGGCCAGGGAAGGGGCTAGAAGAGGAAGGAAGGGTCAGGAAGAGGCGGGGGGTGGGGGGGACCCGGGCTTGCGACTCCCACACTCACTCTGAGTGCCCCCCAGCAGGTGAGAGTGCTGGCACGCACATAAACACAACAGCAAGGAGGTAAGGAGGCGCCTTCGACCACCAGGCAGAGGCAGCAAGAGGGAGGCTCTGTGAACCCTCAGGGCCACAGAACAGGCCCCGCGTGCCAGCGATGCGGTCCCGGCTGCGCGGGCCCTGTGCCAGCTCCTCACCGCACGTTCTTTAGCATGTACAGGACCTCCAGGGGCAGGTGCGAGTTCTTCACGTCAAACTCCGTGAGATCGGCCTCCAGCAGGGACGGCGGCGGCTCCTTGGGCTGCAGGGTTGGGTACTCCTTCTTGAAACGCAGGATCCTACAGAGCAAAGACCCGCCCTGAGCAGAGCCCGCAGCTGGGAGCTCAACAGGGGCCCTTCAGGGAAGCCCCAGTACCTCTTGGCCAAGGACAGCACCTTGGTCCTCTTCCTCACCCGCTGCCGGGGGGCGGCCGTGCTGCCCACAAGCGTGTGGGGGAGCGTGGTCACCTGCAGAGTGAACAGGACAGCTCACGTCACAACCCGGGTCCAGGAGACAGGCCAGATCCAGATCTCAGCCTCGGGGTCAGTCCTAGCCCTCAGCTCCTGCCCTCAGCCAGCCCAGGACTTGGGGACCAACCTCGGTGCTCTGGGCAGTGACCCCCACAGGCCAGTGCCGCCCACAGAGTGCCTGCAATCCCTCCCCCAGGCATGGCCACCTCCTCCCACAGCCTCTGGAGCCAGCCCTGCCGCCTCCCTCCAGCCCGTCTCTGCACCATCACCGGGGTCTGGAAAGCCCTTGCCCTTTCCCCAGGGTCAGGCCAACGGGGCTGCCCTGGGCGGGCAGCGGTACGACAAGGGCCCTGTCCTGGCCCCTGGCTGTCCCTCAGCTCTCCCTCCACGTGAGGCGCCAGCCCCAGGGTCTCAGCTGCGCTGTGGGTGTGGGCCCTGCCAGGTGTCCCCGCACTCCTGGGCTCCCCCATTGGCCCTGCCCGACATGCACGGCTCCTTCACTCTGCCCAGGCCATCTGTGTGGCCCTGCAGAGGCTGGAGGCGGCGGCACTATGCCCGCAACCAGGCCCGGCCCCTGCCAACAGCAGGTACAGCGTGTCCAGGCTCTGAGCGGCCACCATGCCAGGAGCAGCCCCAGACGACCTCGCGTCCCCAGCACCTGACACTGGTCTGAGCACAGGAACCAGGCCAGGCACACACACTTCTCGTCTGATGCTGCGAGTTGTCTACTAAGAACGTGAGTTGCCTGAGACCAAAAAGCTAGAGGGGTTCCTTGGAGCCTGCACTCTGATTACAGCGGGCCTCGGGGCGTGTTTAGTCCTTCCCACCCTCAGGGCTGCGAGTGGGCTCAGGTCACCAGGACTGGCTGGACCGGGCTGGTCATCCCCAGATAGGGGCTTCCACCCATGGGGACCTGGCCCCAAATTCTGGCAGGACCGCCCACCTCAGCCCTGGAGCAGGGACTTGCTGTGCCCATGCAACCTCAAGGTGTTTCCAGAAGTGGCCTCCAACCTCTTTTCCAGTTAATGTCCACTCCAGGGCCACTGGCCTCGGTCTCGGCACATGTGCTAGAGCAGCTCAGGGCTTCAGCCCACGGCAAGTCCCCCTTAGCCCCCCAGAACCCCACGCATGCCTCCCCAGCCCCCTCAGGCCTCTAGCCCAGCACAGAGCCACCGATCCACCCCACCGGCCAGCGGGGGCCAAGGCCTCATGGTCAAGTCCAATTGTGGGCCACAGCCAGGCTACCTTCCTCATGATCTTCCGGCCGTAGAACATCACTTTGTCTCTCTTCCGGAACCTGTACTGGGGGGTGGGCTGCACCTGCCCTGCAAGGGAGCAGAGTGGCCGCCTGAGCCCCTCCCGCCCTCAGCGCTGGGAGCAAGGGCAGCGAGGGGACCCAGAGACAGAAGGCGGCTTGGACGAGACTGAAGTGGGGCCCACAGGCTCAGCCCCCGCCTGCACAGCCTGAGGTCTCCACCCAAAACCACAGGGGCTCGGAACACGGCAGCAAGTCACCGGAGCTTCCCGTCCCCTCCCAGAGCCGGAGTCGGTAGCGATGGACTCACGTTGTTGGTTAAGCCTCCTGCGCACAAAAAGGACCGCGACGCCCACGAGGGCCAGTGCCAGGAGGGCTCCAATCGCCATCCCAGTCAGCTGGGTGAGGGGCAGACAGCACCCGTCAGCGAGGCTGGGAGGCCTATCCCACCCAACCGCAGGCAGAGCAGGAGGGGCCGAGGGGCCCCGGGGCAGGAGGGCGGGGCACTGGTTACCATGGTAGACTGTGACCGCTGCTCCATCACCAGGAGCCACCAGGATTGCAGGGCGGTGCCCAGGCAGACGCCAGCCTGGGGGAGAACTCGGAGGTCAGGAAAGCAGGGCAGGCCCGGCTTCCAGGGCAGAGACCAGCTCAGGGTCAGGGAGGGGACCCAGGAAGGCAGCAGACTTGGGGCACCGAGGACCTGGCCCACATCTCAGGAGCGAGAGACCGGCGTCCACGGCCGCCCTCGGGCCTGCAGGGCAGGGCTGGCAGCCCAGCTGTGCCGCCTGCAAATGCTCCACATGCCATGAAAGCATCTGAACCCTGCGCTCAGGCTGTGAGTCCGGAGGGAAAGGCCTGCTGGCCGCGGGGGTGCAGAGGCCAACTCTCAGTGCCCTCCTGTCCCCGCCAGGACCTCGAGCTGCTGGCCCCAGACACTCAGGAGCCCGGGCTCCAGTGATGCTGGGAGCCACCTGGGCTTTGAGAACCTCAGAGAAGGCTGTCAGCCTGCCCGTGCCACCCCGCCCCGACCCCCCCGCTCTGCCCCTGGGGAAGAGCTAAGCTGCCTTCAGAAATCCAGCGGGGGTGGAGCGGGGGTTGGGGGGGAGTGAGCCCTGCAGAGTGGCAGAGACACAGGCAGAGGATGCTGCCGACCCCCAGAGAAGGTGAAAGGAAAAGGAGACCAGCAAACAAGCCAGCTCAGCCCCTGCCCCTCCCTGACCGCAGGCTATTCCCTGGCCAAGGAGCAGGATGGGGAGCAGGATGGCGCCTGTCCATTCTTTTGAGCTCTGCACATGCACCTGCCTGACCCCCCAGAGCTGGCATCAGAGCCAGAAGACCACGGGCACAGCAGGGCCCACAGGACAGTACCCAAGCAAAGCGTTGCATCCAGACAACAGGAAGTGTCCCGGAATCTCAACCTCTGCACTCGGCTCCTGAGCAGAAGCCTCCGCACCTCCTGGTCCAGATGGGGTGCTCAGACCCATGGCCATGCCCCTCACAACAGCTCAGGACTATCCAGAGCCCACGTGCAGTCCTCGAGGTCCCGCGCCTCAGACTCCCAACTCCTGACTCTGAGGCCAGGAACGACCTCAGGGGAGGGAGACACAGGGCCACCCCCTCGCTCCGCAGGCCCCAGGGAGCTGGCCAGAGGCTGGTTGCCCTTCTCCCCCGTCCACAAAGCCCCCGACAGGGAAACTAGAGCTCCCTACCTGCGAGCTGGCATGCTCTTCCTGCTCCATGGCTGAAAAGGAAGCGAAGGGTTCGGGTGAAAACAAGAAAGATGTTTCAACGAGGACCAGCGTCCCACCAACTCAGTCGTGTAGGAGAGCGAGCCTCCAGCCTTGCCCTGGGCTCCCTTCATCGGTAAGCTATGTTTTCAGCCCTGGCCCCAGGGCTCAGGTGGCTGGCACATCACCCTGTGCACGAAAAGGTCACCAGCTCCATCCTGGTCTGGGCACATGCCTGGTGGCAGGTTCAGTCCCCAGTAGAGGGAGTGCTGGAGACGGGGATCCATGTTTCTCTCTCTCCCTTTTCCCATCTCTAAAATCATTTAAAACATATTTAAAAGTTTTTTTTTTAGCCCTGACCGGTTTGGCTCAGTGGATAGAGCATCGGCCTGCAGACTCAAGGGTCCCAGGTTCGATTCCCATCAAGGGCATGTACCTTGGTTGCAGGCACATCCCCAGTGGGGAGTGTGCAGGAGGCAGCTGATTGATGTTTCTCTCTCATTGATGTTTCTAACTCTCTATCCCTCTCCCTTCCTCTCTGTAAAAAATCTATTAAAAATATTTTTTTAAAAAAAAGGTTTTTTAAAAGTATGTTCTCAGCCCTAGCCAGTTTGGCTCAGTGGGCAGAGTGACAGCCTGCAGACCCAAGGGTCCCGGGTTGGATCAGATCAAGGGCACGCACCTCGGTTGCGGGCTCCTCCCTGGCCGGGGCCCTGGTGGGGGGACGTGCAGGAGGCAACCAGTTGATGTGTTCTTTCACATCCCTGTTTCTCTCTGTCTTTCTCTCTTGCTTCTACTATCCCTAACAATCAGTGGGAAAATACACTCTGGGGAGGATTACCCAACAAAGAAAAACTGAGGTAAACAAACAAGTTTGTGTTTTCATGGACAGGAAGACCCAGAGGAGACTTCTCCCTGAAGAGCTGCCTTTTCCCAAGCACCAAGCCACGCCCCTCGCCATCCACAGCCCCCACGTGGCCGCTGGCACCTGGAACTGCAGCCCAGTCCCCCCACCTGCCACCCTACTCCCCACCTGCCCAGCCAGGAAGGCAGCGAGCAGCTGGCGCTGGGCATAGGCCAGAGGGCACCCTCCCCAGAGGCCCGGGCTTGGGGACCTCCCACCCAGTGTGGCTGAGCCCTCAAATGGGTGTGTTGGGTCCAGGGGACCAGCCCCGCTTCCCTGGCCAGGTCTGGGGTCTTCACCCTGCAGCTCCCAGGCCCTGTGGGAAAGTGGGAGCAAGGGAAGGTTTCTCTCTTCCAAAATCCCACCCAGAGAAGTCAGGGAGCCAGCACGCGTGGGGTCAGGTGCCTTTGCTCTCGGGGTCAAATGTCCTGTGCTCTCCCCACCCCGCAGAGAGTCCCCCTGTCAGAGTCCCCCAAGGCCAGCAGGCCTGGACCCCCCTGGGGCCGGCTACTGCCCTGACCAGGTGGTCCCCCCCCTCACCCCAAGCTGGCAGTGGGGCAGAGCTCACCCCCAGCACCTGCTGCCACTGCTCTAGTTGGGACAGCCTGGGGCCAGAGGGCCCTGGCACCAGGGTTGGGGGCCTGCAGAGCACGGGTCAAGGTTAGGGGGCTACCAGGGTTAGGTGTCCAGGGTTAGGGATGCCAGGATTAGTGGGAATGGCAAGTTAGGGGGTGCTTGGGCTGGCTGTGCAGGTTAGGGAATAGGAGTGTTACCAGGCGTCAGGCTTAGGGGGCCTTTGGGGTTGTGAGGGCACCAGGGTTAGGGAGGCGTCAGTTGGGGATTTGGGGGACATGGGGGTGGTCAGAGAAATAGGGGAGGCAGGTTAGGGGGTGTCCGAGTTACAGGGGCGTCGTTGTTACCGTGGCTTCAGGGTTCAGGGGTCACAGGTGGGGGCGTTGGTGTTACAGGGACATGGGTGTTAAGAGGGCGTCGGATTTGGGGGCTTCATTGCTCTTGGGGTGTGAGGGGCGACGCGGTTAGGGGCGCTGGTGCTGCATCAGCGACATGGTTAGGGGGTGTAGGAGTTACGGGGTCACGGGTTTGGGGGCGCCGGGTGTGGGCACGGTGGGTGCCCGGGCCCGAGAGGAGCTGGCTGCGGCTCCTCCCAGTGGCCGGCAGCCGAGTGCGCCCGGCGCGGGTTGGAGAGCGGCCGCCCCTCCCGCAGGCCGGACGCCGGGTCGCAGCTCCGGGCGCGCAGCGGCCACTCACCGAGCCCGCGCTCTCGCCGCCGCGCACCGACGCCGGCTCTCTCCGCACATTGGCCGGGTGCCCTCAGGCCCCGCCCCCTCGCAGGGCCGCGGCTGCGCATTGGGCGCGGCGCAGCCAATCGGAGCGGCTCTTGCTGCGGCGTGGGGGGTGGGGGTGGGGGCGGGGGGCGGGGAGCGGGCGCCGGAAGCTGCTTCTAGCGCCGGAAGTGCGCTGCAGAGGGCTGGGGCGCACGCGGGCGGCGGCGGCGGCATGGGGCTCCTGGGCGCGGCGGCGCGCTGCGTGGTGCGCGGCGCTGACCGCATGAGCAAGTGGACCAGCAAGCGGGGCCCGCGCACCTTCTACAAGAGTCGCGGCGCCAAGGGCACCGGCTACCTGTCCCGCGGCGGCAAGTTCGTGCTCGTCAAGGAGCAGGTGCCCGAGCTGGTGGTGCCCGACCTGGCCGGCTTCAAGCTCAAACCCTACGTGAACTACCGCGCGCCCGCGGGCACCGACACGCCGCTGACGGCCGAGCGGCTCTTCCGCGAGGCGGTGGCGCCCGCCATCGAGAAGGACCTGCGGGCCGGCACCTTCGACCCCGAGCGCCTGGAGAAGTACGGCTTCGAGCCCACGCAGGAGGGCAAGCTCTTCCAGCTGTACCCCAAGAACTTCCCGCGTTAGCCACCTGCCTCCTGCACCCCTCGCCGGGGATCGAGCCCGGGCCCCGCCCGCCGCGTCCCCTTCCCGGCGCCCATTAAAGGCCGTGGTTCCTCTGCGCGCGCTTGGTCTGTGGTCTTTGTGGGACGGAGGGTGGGGAGGAGCGGCCCTAGGGCGGTCTCGGCCTTGCACCCCTGGGGTGGCGCGGGGTGACCTATCACGGGTTCCGAGCAACTGGGCGGGGTGGGGGCCTGTGGGGCGAAGGCGCCGCTCCCCGGGGCAGGGTTTGTAGTCACTAGTTGTCTGGGCGGCGACCTCTAGGGTCCTGTGTGTGACCTTAGGACCGGGTTGACCTTAAGTAGCCTAAGCTCTGGGGGACGGCAAAGGTTTGTGGACCCACAGGCCGATCTGGAACCGACCCATTAGCCTGGAAGGGCCTCACACCTGCGTCGCCGGCGTGCTGCGCTGCATCAGAAAACAGACCAGAGCCACGTTCAGCTCAACAGCGGCTCCTGGGAATGCTGGTCATTGGGTGAGTCCGGCAGAGGCCCGCGAGGACGAACTGTCTGGGAAAGTTGCGGTCAGGAGCCCAATGTGTGGGCTTCTCGCTCCCGCAGCCACAGGAGGAAGTGACCCGCCCACCCGAGGTCCGGTCCCCACACCTCAGGCGACTCCACGCACAGGCCCGCTTGCTTGCTGCAAAGCCGGCAAAAGTGTAAGCGCTTCTGGTGCCTGGATGACGTAGGTGATCTTTTAAAAGTCCACGTAAGATCCCTCTGGTGACATCAAGTAGATTTTAAAAAACTTCCTTCAGTTACTTTAAATATTGCTTAAATGAACAGGAAGAACTGGAAGTCAGACCCAGGTAAGAGAAGTCTGAGAGCTGCGAGAGGCCCTCCACGGCCCACCCGGCCCGAATCACTGTATTTTGTTTTAATTGATTTTAGAGAGGAAGGGAGGAGAGATAGCAACATCAATGATGAGAATTATGGGTCACCTGCCTCCTGCACACCTCCCACCGGGGACCAAGCCCACAACCTGCATGTGCCCTTGACCAGAATCGAACCCGGACCCTTCAGTCTGCAGGCTGACGCTCTACCCACTGAGCCCACCAATCAGGGCCAGAGTCACCACTGGAAGGGCCTAGCAGATAAGGGTCAGGCAGAAGCCAACAGCCCCTGGCTGTCCACACTGCAGATCTCCCAAGAGGCAGCCCTACGCTAGGCGTCGGAGACGAGCAAACCCCAGTGAGGGTCTGAGGCAGCTCGTTCACGCACAGTCTTTATGATCCCCAGCCGGGACCTGCTCCCGGCTCAGCTGTTCTCCCACCTCCAGAGGTGAAGGACGTGGTCATAGAAGGAGCACGTGGCTAGCAGGTGGATGTCTGCTGCTTCCATGCCCGGGCCACAGACAGAGACCTTGGTCCTCGGGCTGTGCATCTGGCCGCTGCCCTTCACGTCCTCTGTGAACAGCTGGGGAGAAGTCCTTTCCTTGCTTCCACTCCCGGCACCTGTTAGACCACCAGGACAGGGAGGTCCCGGCACCTGGTCTCCAACCTCCTTTTCTGTTCCGGCTCCTGGGTTGCTGCCGGACAAGGGCCCTAAGTGGGGTGAAGGCTGGGCCTCAGGCAGATGGCAGAAGGTGAGCCAGGACCAGTCGGCTCCGTACAGCAGGGATCTGGGCAGCGTGTGGGACACAGAGACCGTGCACGTGTCCTGCTTCCCCTCTGGACGGAGACAGTACAGGAAACACAACGTTATGTAGAGTCGGTCTCATCAACCCCGCCGACAGCCCTGCCTGCCGCCCGCACGGTCATGCGATGTGGACAGAAGCGAGCTGACACCAGTGTGATGCACCATGCACCTGAGAGCACTCGTCCTGGCTGGCGGGACACGTGTGCAGCTGAGGACACAGGAGCTGCCCCTGGAGAGGCAGGCAGGAGGAGCAGAGCAAGCACATGTGAGGCGGAGGGAGAACACACAAGGGATGAGGGGAAGGGCCCAGGGCGGGGCGACCCAGCAGAAAGGTCACCCCGTCAGCATGCTCAGCTTGGAGAGTCTGAACATGAGCAGTTTCCTGGTGGCGAGTTGCTATGGCAACTTTGAGGCTGGAGGTGGGACTGGGAAGAGGCCAGGCCTCCATCCAGAAGCCACAAAGCTGCGGAAGGTCTGAGAGCAACTCAACCAAAAAAGATGAGGGGTCTCCAACCCTGAGGGCGTCCCAGGTCCAGGGCAGGGCCAGTGAGGATGTGAGCGCAGAGCACCGTCACCAGCTGGAAAGTCACAGCCCCGGGAGGGTGGCTGCTGCTGCCTCTCACGCACAGGTCAGGGTCAGTGACCTGACTCGCAATCAGAACGCGCAAGTCCAAAGCAGGGCTGCACAGGCTGGGGCAATGCCTGGCAATTCCCAGGACCTGCCATAGCACACACTGCAGGAAGGCCCAGCAGGGCTGGTGGAACTGGTGCTGGTTCCGCCCATAGTGAGAGTTGGTGAAGCACGTTTGGGGCCCCAGGATGTGTAGACCACGCTGCGCCAGCAGGAAGGACAAGCAGAAGGTGGGCCAAGCGTGGTGAGGAATGTGACAAGTGCAAAGGCTCCTGGCACAGAGGTCCCCAGCTATGCAGAAGGTTTCAGAACCGAGCTGGTCAGGGAAGAACTGCAGCACAAGGGCAGAGTGCTTGCAACTGAGTCTCGGGTGCGATCACAGCCAGGCCTAGGGACCCTGGGGTGTGCAGGGCTTGCTGGCTGCAGGCAGGAGGCTGGGAGCCCCACTCACCCATGGCCTGCTGGCAGTCCATGATACTGAAGCCACCGTGCATGCAGGCCGCCAGGAGCAGGTGGCCCTGCAGGGGGTGCCACCGGAGCCTCCACACCCCACCCTGCATAGGCACGTCTGCGAATGGCTCCTTCATATTCCGTGTGTCCCACAGCAGAACGTGCTCGTCGTAGCTGAAACCCAACAACAGGGCCCCAATGCAGGGAATGTCTCCCTGGGACAGAGTCCCCTCTCACCACACTGCACCCTGGCCCAATGGCAGGAAGGACCCAGGAACCGCGCGGCCTCACCTCCCTGTGGCCAGGATGCCCTCCTTGTGGGGGTTACTCTGGATGCTGCACACCCCCATGCAATGTCTGTAACCAAAGGGTGAGACCTCAGCAGGCGCAGGGCAGGCCGCCCCCCGGGAGGCCCACAGGCAGGCGGACGTGGCACTGTCACAGCCCTCTGCCGGCCCCTGGGTTTACCTCTTGCTGGTGAACACAGGTGCGCCAAGTACCCTGGTGTCCCAGCCTTTCAGCAGGCCGTCGTCCCCACCTGCGGGAGAGAAGCACCACTGACGATGGCACTGGAGCAGCAGGTGGCTGTGTCTTGTGGAGGGAACGCAAGTCTGGGTGTCTGGTTGCCACCAGACGAGATCCCCAGGGCAGCACCCCCAGCAATCAGAGCTGCTGCGACGGCTCCTCTCAGCTGTCAGCACGCCAGCCGCCCCCCCATCCTACCTACCCCAGGCCCTCCCCACCAGGACCGGCTCACCCTGCCCTGTCCTATCCTCCCTTCTTCCCTACCAGCAGCTGTCGCCTCGGCCCTCCCGTGCGATTGGCTGACTTACTGTATATTTTGCGTCGGGTTCTGTCCATCTCCTCCCATTAGCGTGGGCTCGGTGAAGGCAGGGCCTGTCCCTCCCTCACAGATGTGCCCCAAGCACCCAGAACAGAGCTTGGCATATACTAGGTGCTCAGTAAATGCTTGCCGATCGGTCCTGAATGACCCACTCACTGCCCTGCCACACCCCTGTCCTGCATTAGCTGAGCCGCAAGGTAGAGGGGCTAATCGGGAATGAAATGAAACCCTCACTGTTTCCTCCGACCCCGTTCAAGGCTGCAGAAAGGACCTGCCGTGGGGGAAGGTGAGCATGAAACACAGGATGACAGATGAGAGGAGACAGGGCCGACGGGAGGAGAGCAAGAGTGGCCAATGCTGAGACCTGAGAAGACCAAGGCGTGGACTCCGGGAGGCTCGAGGAGACAGGTTTCTGATGTGGCAGCCCAGCCCTGCGCTGGGCTGGACGTGGAGAGAGCAGGGTGCCCACTTGGGCAGCACACATACTACAATAGACGACACAGAGATCAGCACAGTCCCCGAGCGAGGATGACACGCAAATTCATGAAGTGTTCCATATTGACAAAAACAATAGAGGACAGAGAGGAGCGGGGTGCCATCCACCAACACGGGCGGGGGCTCTGGGGCAGGTCCCTGGATGGAGGGCCAAGGCCAGATGTCTCCAACAGACAGTGCCTGAGCTCAGGAGAGCAAGGACGGAGGCAGAGGGGAGGGTGGAGAGCAGGAGGGGAGGGCCAGGGAGCCCGGGTCCAGACCCACGGTCGCGTGCCAAAGGCTGGTGAGGAGCCAAGCAAGATGGGCCGAAGGGGCTGCAGCCAGAACCTTGGCAGAAGCCACTCTGGTGGGGGGGAGGCCGCCCAGCTCCTGGGTCTGGCAGAACAGCCTGCCTCCTCCCAGCCACGGACAGAGAAGAAATAGGTGGGTATTTTCGTCCTGCACATCCAGCAGCTCCTCTCCTGTCGCCCCAAAGACCAAGGCAGCCACCTCCGGGCAGAGAGCCTGCCAGGGTCAGAGGCTGCACAGGCCACCATTCCCTTCTCGTCCCCAACTCGCAGCCCCAGAAAGTCAACCCATCTCCCCCTCTCCCATTTTGTTCAGGAAGGTTATCCCCCTTCCCCCCATAAAGGCAGCAGCAACTCGAAATCCAGCTGCCGAGCCAGCCCAGAACTCTGACTCGACACCCTGCAGAGGCAGGGCTTCCGCTGCCACCGCCCGGTCAGTGCCACCCAGGACCCGCAGACCCTGCAGCGGATGCCGCTGTGCTGAGGTGGGACCAGCCACAGCTTTCGCCCCAGAAAACACATTCTGCACACAGGGTCTCAGATCCCAGCAAGGCCAGGGTCAGGGCCGACCAACTCGTGTGCTTTCGCCTCCCAGCACATGTTCGGTGTTCGGAGAGGGGGTGTGATGCCGACGCATGACCGCCGCCGACCATAAGAGACCCACCTGAATACACCACTTCCGTCTGCCAGTAACTGAACGCTGCAATCCAGGCCTCGAAGTTGTGGGCCTGCCAGGTGGCCACTTCCTGCAGCCTGGACTCCACGTCGTCCAGCCTCAGGAGGTGCAGCTGGCCCTTGGAGTCGCTGCTGATGATTTTTAAGGGCTGGTCACTGGCCCTAGACACGGGAGCAATGGAGAACCCGCTAAACTTCACCCAGACCCAAATCACCACCTCTTCAGGGTCCCAAGCAGTAACCTGCTGTGCCCCCCAAGCAAGTCCTGGGCGAGGCTCTGCATGGCCTGACGTGTGGTTTGTTTTAGAAGCAAGTGCCTGGGCACCTGGCAGAGCGGAGCTGCCACTCAGCCTGTGGACGTCAGCTGGTGTCAGCCTCTCCTGGTGGAGGCACCGCCCCTCATCCAGAAGGCTGGCACGTCCATCCTTTCGGGTGGCTGCGTGACACTCCCGGGTCTGTGGCCCTTACCTTCCCGCCTTCCCAGTGGACCAATCCAGGGACAAGGCCAGGCACTGCTTGCTCAGGGCAAAGCTGGCAAACGGCTGCAGGGTGTAGGTGGTCTCCTGGGGGAGAGAACGCGTCAAGGGCAGCCCGGGACCCTGGAGGACAGCCTCCAGCTCCAGCAGCCGCCACACCCTCTTGCCCTCCTTCGCTCCCAGGTGAACATCTGCTCTGCACTCACTGGGGGACCCGAGGAGAGCTCACACACCTGCAGGAGGAACTCCCAGTGTGGCCTTGGGGAAGCAGGCATCTCTCCTCAGCCCCCCATGCTATCACACCCCTATTTGGTTTGGAAGGGCCCTGGTGGCCGTCCTTCAGCTCCCCAGGCTATTGGGCCTTCAGAGACACAGACAACAGACACTTCCCTCTGGGTTCCTTTTCAGAAGCCACGACTGGCTACTAAAGCGCTGTCTCTCTCCCAAGATCTGCGTAGGTTTTATTCGCAAGCTGGGCCCGCTTAACCCGCCCACAGGCTCCCAGCAGTTGCCCCTCAGGCAACTCCCGGTTTGCTGCTCCTGCCTCGATCAGGTCCCTGGGCCCCATCTTCCTCCCTCGTCCCCAGGACAGGCTGCTGCTCCCCACGGCCAGGAGCCAGGCTTTTCCACACAAGCCCTCCGCTGCCACGAACCCAGTGCCCCAGGGCCTCTGCTCCAGGTCTCTGGCTGCACGCCCTGTGCTCCAGAGCAGGCATGGCCCTGGGGCTGTCCACTCCCCTCCCCGCTGGACTCCCAACAGTCAGGGCTGCTGTCAAACACCCAGCAAGTCCCCACAGCGACCGTGTACTCTCCCAACGTAAAGTCACCGGTCCCTGGCCGGTGTGACCTATGAACCAGGTCATGGTTGTGGACTCCATCCCCAGTGGGGGGGATGCAGGAGACAGCTGGTCAGTAATTCTCTCTCACCAATGATGTTTTTCTCTTTCCCTCTCCCTTCCTCTCTGAAATCAATATATATATATAATTTTTTTTTTAAAAAGAACAGTGGTCAAGGCTCTCCTTACAGATCTTTCAGATCCATCAACAGATAAACCAGCAGCCCGTGGCTCCAGCCCGTCTGTGGGTGACACGTAAGTGACCTCCTCTCTAAGTGAGAGGCAGAACCCGATTCTTTAAAGTGGGCTGTGTACTGCCTTAGACCACTGCACGCCAGAAGTCCCTGCAGAGACTGACCCGCGAAGACCCTCCCTCCCAAACTCTCTCCAACGCGTTCCCTCCAACCGAGGACGCCCGTCCCCAGCCACTGACCTTGGATCCCAGCAGCTGGAATAGCCCTATGTGCCCGTCAGCATTGGCCACTGCTAAGAGGGCATGGCCGGCCACCGGGACGTGGCACCTGAGGGGAGAGTTCACGTGCCAGTCAGAACAGGGGACACAGCACAGCATAATGCACCCCAGGAACTTTCCATTCCACGGAAGCCCCTATACTGTTTTGCAGCCTACAACCCCGTTCCAACAAGATCCCCCAGCTTACGAGTCATAACACCAGCACCGCTTCTCAGAATGATGCCGCTTCTCAGAATGATGCCGACTCTGGGCTCAGAGACTGACAAAGGAAATGAGCCCCAGGCTGCACCACCCACAAGTGCCCGCGGGAGGGCAGGACGGTGAAGAGACGAGCCACAGCTCAGAGGCTGCCCGTCTGTGGGACGCTGCCAGGCATCAGGCTCCCTGCCAGTGACAAGATACAGGCCACAGGGCGGCTAAGTTCGTACCATTTCATGTCCAGGATGGCAGATGTGTCTCTTCGTTGGATCTCAGCCACAGAGCAAGCAGAGGGGTCATTGCAGCTGTACAGGTAGAGACGGCCTAGCCGGGCCTGAGGCTCAGGAACGTCCTGTTCACTCTACAAGGGATGCAGATGTGTCCAGGTGACCCTGACAGAGGCTGACGGTGGGGCAGGGGGCGAGGGAGAGGGGCGGAGCCAATCCCGCCTAGGAGAACGTCCCCCGCCCCCCGCGGGTGTGTGCCGAGTGCGGCGCGGTGCGGCGCGGCGCAGAGCCTCCTTCCACACCAGCCACCTGCCGCACAGGGCAGTCCGGGCTGAGGCCTGGGCTCCAGCGCCAGCTGTCACTCCTCGGATCCAGTTTGGGCCCCATGTCTGCTCCCACTGATGGGGTGCAACCCCTACACACCCCATTTCCTCTTTACTCGAGACTTGACCCGTCAGCTGGAGCCACACAGGACCTTCTGCTCCAGAGACGCCGTTTCTGAGCTACGCTCAAGCCACAAGGCCCACGTCGCACCGCCGCCTCCTGTGACTCTCCTGCTGCAGGCAGAGGTCTGGCCGTGGGGGCCGGGGCTCTGCCCCGGGAGCCGCACCCCGCCCCCTACAGACCCCTGCGCGCGGCTGCCCGCCCGGCCTGCGCACCTGGCTCTGCGGCTCCCGCAGCTGGTAGGTGCCGCAGACCAGCACGTGCCTGCACCCTTCCAGCGGGCACCACTCCACCGCGTCCGCCGTGTACTCCGTGTCCACCGCCTGCAGCAGCTGCACGTGGGCGCCCGTCCCACAGCCGCTGGGCGCGGTGGCGAGCGCGGTGCGGTGGTGGAACGGCGAGGCCAGCTTGCGAGCCCAGGTCGGGCCGAGGCCGGGATGACAGCGGGTCGGGGTCTGGGGCCGGAACCCTAGCGTGGAAGTGGGTACTTCTTCCCTTCATATGTCGCCTCCCCCCTCCGACTCCTTCCGGTGATGCGGGAGCGACTTCCGGCCGCTGTTGCCCACCCTCGAAGGCCGGGCTCCTGCGCC
The DNA here is from genome assembly GCA_004026665.1 of Murina feae. Taxonomy (NCBI): domain Eukaryota; kingdom Metazoa; phylum Chordata; class Mammalia; order Chiroptera; family Vespertilionidae; genus Murina; species Murina feae. The sequence goes on along the minus strand of PVJC01008092.1, from coordinate 28,044 downwards.
CCCTGCCGGCCGGCGGACCTCAGCGGGCCCCACGCCCATGTGCCAGGGCGCGCCCCTTGCCTGGGGTTTGGCAGGGCAGCTGGGCCCACGAGGGGAGCGGCGGGTGGAAGCGTGCAAAGGGCCTAAACATTCATGCAGCTGAGTCCAGGGTGGAAGGAGCAGGGCCTCAGCTGCCCTCCTTTCCTGCCCACCCAGTAAGGCGAGTGGGCACAGTGGGGATGCAGGCCTGCCCGCCAGGGCAGCCCCAGAGGACACAGCCCCAGCTGGAGGTGCGGGAGGGGCCTGAGCCCTCAGCAGCAGGTGCACGGAGAACAGCCAGAGTCCAGGGAGGGCAGGGGTCCCGGCCACTTAGACTTAGGCTATAAGGGAGTAGCCAGCACAGCCATGGTCAGACCCAGGAGGACGCTGACACCCTTGAAGCAAGTTAGGAGGGAAGACAAGTCGTGGACCCTGCTATGGGCTGTACAGTGTCCTCGAAGAGAGGTTTTTCTCTCTGGGACAAATGAGGGTCAACAGGTTGGGCTTCAAAGATGCTCTCAGCGCGTGGCTACAAAGATCGAGGTTGGGGCTGGGTCAGGCAGTGGACAAGGGAAGCTAGTGGACAGTCTATGGACCAACAGCACCTCCTCCAGGTGCCATGGTGGAGACATGAGCACAGGGAAGGAACTGCTGCAGGGACCAACTCTAGGCCAAGGCCATGTTCCCAGCTCCAGCCCAGGCCCCTTCACCAGCACAGACTGGACACATGGACATCTGCTATGGAACAGTTGCCTCCTGTGGCACCTGCTCCATGGCCAACAGCAATCCCCAGGGCAAGGCTATGCCCGAAGCACAAGACACTGTAGAAAGCAGCCAAGTATCAGGACCCAGTGGGCGCTGTGGTCAGCACACCTTGGGCACTTCCCTTGCAAAGAGGCTTTCTGACGAATGGCTGACCACAGGGCACTGTGTGCTGGTCAGGGCATGTAGACCAGCTGAAGCACCACTCTGGCCACTCCCCAAAGGTCAGGCAAAACTCACAGCCGGCAGCCTGGTGCCTCCTTGCCCAGGAACCAACTGGTGATCACTTGGGGCCAGTGCCTGGAAGACCATCCAAACCCAACATGCCCACCTATATAGGCTCCGCCCCCAACTGTCCTGGCCAGAACTGGTCTCTGGAAGGAGTCACCTGGGAATGTCCCAAGAGCTCAAGCCAGCTGTAAGGGACAACCGTCTCTCAGGATCACACGTCACCGTCCCAGTAGCTCTGAGCCCATCACTGCTCAGCCCAGGGTCTGGAGGGACCTGAACAGACCTCCCAGGTGCAGCAAAACTGTCTTGGATCCAGGAAATACCCACGCCAGACCTGCAGCCTCAAAGGCACTTCTGGGCCAAACAAGTGTGTGGGAATAAGGAGTCCTCACGTTCAGAAAACCTTCCTTCAGGGTTGGAACAGACTCTCCTTTCCCCTTGTACTCCATCCTGTTTCCCAGTCCTGTTCGGGACACACACACAGGACACCATGCATGCAAGGAGTGACAGGAAGCTCAGAGATGGGAGGCCAGCACGGGGCGGCCCAGCCAGGTGACAATGAGCACACAACAGAGCTGCCAGACCACAGCAGGACCTCCAGGGCCGGGGCCACCCTGACAGTCACAGTGGAGGGGCCAGCCTCAGCCTCCCAGCCAGATGCCAACCAAAAGCCCAGCTCACTGCCCCAGGGTGGCCGTGCCCCAGGCAGAGGCGGCCTGGCACTCGGACATCTGTGGCTCCAAGGAAGGTGGAGACCCAGCTCGGTGGGTGAGGAGCAGACCTCCCATCCTCCTGGTCACTGTTCACAGGTAGGGCCTCAGACACCTGCCGGACAAGCCTCACAGAGCTGCCGCCACTCAGTGAGTCCAGGTGAGAATTTCAGAGCTGAGCGGCAATCCCCCAGGTCGGCTCCACGGCCACAGGACAGACAGTGGGTCTGGACCTCACGCTCGGGAGAAGCCTAGGATGGAGGCAGGTGACCCCCACCCCAGGGCCCGGCCTCCTCAGAAACAGGCCCAGCATAAAGGAGGAGCGCAGAGCAGATGCTAGGTGACTGCCCTTTACTTTCCTTGTCGATGCCACACCCGAGGCCGCGCTCCTGGGCTGGCTCCTGCTCCGTGACAGTTTTAGACACATGGCCTGACCGTCTGCTGCTTGAGGATGACAGCAAATGATGCTATTTGTAACTCCTAGCCCCCCACAGCCTCCCCCCGGAAAAAACTGTACATGAGTTTACAAACATATTAACATATAAATAACGAGAAGCATCCTGGCGGGAGCCTCCCAGCTGTCTCTACTGGAGGAGCACTTCCGGGGAGCACTGGGCCCCGCCAAGTGCCCACAACCAGGGCCGCCGCCATCGCCGCTGCTGCTCCGGGCGCTGCTGGCTTCTTCCACACCACCAGGCTCAACCACCACCGTGTCCGCGGTGTCCAGGGCAGGCCTGGAGCCGCAGGGCCGTGCTGCCGCTGCCCAGTCATCGCTCCGGCTCGAGCTCGTGCTGGAATGGGCGCCGCTTCTCCCGACAGTGCTTCTTGTGGGCGGGCCAGTCCTTCTGCTGACACTGCGAGCCGCAGTACCGGGCCACCTGGCAGCGCCCGCAGATGTTAAACTCCCGGAGCTGAAAGCACAGAGCAGGTGACCTCTCAGTCCTACGGAGGAACTACATCCGATGGGGCCCAGGGGATGGGAGCAGAGCGGCCGTACCTGCTTCTCGATCATTGTGCAGGGCGGGTAGTGGCACTCATAGTAGGTGCAGGAGCTCTCCTCCTCCTCCACCACGTCCCCATTGGCGTTGTAGTACCGCGTGGCGCTCAGCGCGGGGAACTGCTCCTCGATGGGATCCGTGGGGAGCTGCTGGATTGCGAGCCAGTACAAGCTCTGCTCCCTGAAGGAGAAGGGGCCCAGCTCCAGGCACAGGGGATGACGCAGGACCCCGGATTGGCCACCTGTGTCCTCTTGCTCAGGAGACCCCACCCCAATTTCTGTTAAGGCAACTGGACTTGCCCCACCCACACTGTGGGCTCATCTCCACGTGACCTGCTTTGTAGCACATGGCCTCCCCAGTGAAAGGCGCAGAGCAGGGCTGGGTCTCCTACACGAGGGACACAGCAGGCACAGGACCCAGCCACGCCCGCCACCTTAGCCAGGAGGCAGTCCCCTCCCTGCTCAAGGCCCCAGCAGTGCCTGCTTCTGCCACCAGTTGCTCCTCCTCCTACAATGCTGTGCTGCCCTGCATTCTTCTAAACACCTGTCTGTGCCCTGACCGGTTTGGCTCAGTGGATAGAGCGTTGGCCTGCAGACTGAAGGGTCCCAGGTTCGATTCTGGTCAAGGGCATGTACCTTGGGTGCGGGCGCATCCCCAGTAGGGGGTGTGCAGGAGGCAGTTGATCGATGTTTCTCTCTCATTGATGTTTCTAACTCTTTATCCCTCTCCCTTCCTCTCGGTAAAAAATTAAAATATATTAAAAAAAACAAAACAAACAAACAAAAAAACCTGTCTGTGAGTGGACAGCAGGACTGCAACTGGGGACTGCAGAGCCTTCCAGAAAAGTTTAACCCCCAGGCCCGTGCAGATTCGGGTGAAAGAGGAAAGTGGGCCCGGCCAGCGTGGCTCAGTGGTTGAGCATCGACCCCGGGACCCAGAGGTCACTGGTTTGACTCCCAGTGGGGCACAGGCCCGGGTTACGGGCTCGATGCCCAGTGTGGGGGAGCAGGAGCAGCAAAAGGGTGATTCTCGCTCATCATGGATATTTTTCTATCTTTCTCTCCTTGTATCTTTGTAAAAATTAATGAAAACATATTAAAAAAAAAAAAGAGGAAAGGGAAGGGTCACTCTCACTATACATAAAATTAAATCAAGATGAACCAAGGACCTAAACATAAGACCTCACACACAAGCTCTCTCAGAAGCAAACACAGGACAAAAGCTGCACTACCCTGACTTGGCAACGATTTCTTGGATATGACGCCAGCCACAGGGGCAAAGAGAAAACATATATTGGACTTCACAAAATTAAAGGTGCTGTCCAGAGTAACCCACAAAATGAGGAGAAAGATTTGTAAACCATAGACCTGATCATGGATTACAGTCACATGAAGAACTACTACAGTTCAACAAAATAACACAATTTAAAGACAAAGAACCTGACTACACATTCTCCAAAAACATATAAATGGCCCAAAAGCCCATGAAAACATGCTCAACGTCACTAGTGTCGGGAAAATGCAAAACTACAATGAGATGCCCACTCACAGCAGTTACGGCCGCTAATAAAAACCCAAACTAACGTGTTGGCAAGAATGTGGAGAAAGGGGACCCTGTGCTCTGTGTAATGTATAATGGGGCAGCCGCTGTGGAAAACTGTCTGGAGGGTCCTCAAAAAATTACAACTGGGACTCTTGCAGGACCCAGCAACCTGACTCCTGGGGACACGCTCACAAGCACTGAAATCTGTGTCCTGAGGGGTTTGCACACATTCACAGAGAATCGTCCCAAAAGCTGGAACGCAGGAGCAACCACACCAGTGTCCATCGCTAGACGAAACACAATGGCTACTACTCAGCCTCAGGAAGGAGTGAAGGGAGCCTGGAGGAGCACATGCCCGCTGGTGACAGGCTGGTGTTAGGGGGCCTGCGTGGGTTGGGGAGGGCAGGTCCCAGCATGGACACTGCTCACGCGTGCACACTGGGCCCCGGGGACCTATGGATGCTGCCCTGCCTCCGAAGACCCTTCTCCTTCTGTTCTGTTTGATGGAACAGCCCTCCAGTCCCAGCGCCCGGATAGAACATGAGATGAAGCAAGCTCACTAGTGACCCCGGGCTCTGCGAGGCTCGGGGAACTGCGGGGGAAAGTGAGTCTGTAGCTCTGGTGGCGGCAGCTCTGGTGGCGGCTCCAAGGAAGGACCACAGGAGGCCGCTGTGGTGGCCACACCGCAGCCTGCGGAGCCCATCGGTGCCCTAACTTTGCTTTAGCCAAACTGGGCCTTGTTTTTGTCACTTTCTTTTCTTTCCTTTTTTCTAAAACATACTTTATTGATTTCAGAGAGGAAGGGAGAGGGAAAGATAGAAACATCACTGATAAGAGAGAATCATTGATCGGCTGCCTCCTGCATGTCCCCCATTGATGGCCAAGCCTGCAACCCAGGCCTGTGTGCCCTTGACTGGAATCAAACCTGGGACCCTTAAGTCTGCAGGCTGACACACTATCCACTGAGCCACACCAGCCAGGGCTCTTTCCTTTTTTGTTTTTAGTTTATTGATTTGAGAGAAACAGGAAGGAAGAGAGAGATCCATGTCTTGCCCATCAGGCCAATGCTCTAACCCAGCGGTCACCAACCTTGGACCACACAGACCACCAACGGTCCGAGGGCCACCAGTTGGCAACAGCTGCTCTAACCAACTGACGTATCAGCCAGGGCTCTGTCACTTACAACCAAAAACCTAGGAAGGTAACTACTACAGAAAGTCCGTTTCCCTCAAGATCAGAAAATTTTAGAGCCGTGCGCTATCCTCAGAGGAGAGAACGCAGAGGCTTGGCCCCAGCCCTGCCCCTCTCGTCCTGAGAGCCTGGGGACCCCCCCACACCTGGCCTCCGAATCCTGCCGCTCCCATGTCCGCAGCTCAGGCTCTGGCGAGACTGTGAGGATGACAGCTGCGGCACTTCACCCATCTCCGTCTGCCAAGATCCCGAGCAACACTGACCCATCCACCTCACTGACATGTCTGCAGGGAGCCACCACCACCGTCGGGAACAGCTGCCCAGCGGCCGGGGGACATGCAGACACCCCAGGGGCCAGAGACAACCTGGCACACGTCAGCAACCAGTGTCAGCTCCCAGCCCTGTTCTGCTGCCGGTTCCCCCGCTCGTCCCAAGGGCTCCACCAAGCTCAGAGCTGGGCACCCCCAGGCCCTCAGAGCAGCCTTCCCACCAAGGCGGCCGCCTGTGCTGTCTGTCGTGAGCACAAGCGCCGTCTGCAGGACTCAGAGAGGAGACCCTGCTTCCCTCAACCGCTGCGTAAACTATGGGGCAAGGAGCGTGACAAAAAGGCCTGTCTATGTGCACAGGGAGCTGAGGACACTTCACCTGCCTCGGGGCAGGGGCAAGTCCTGCCACGTACAGGCGTCCAGCCCAGACGACCCTGCTCCCAGAGCCGGTCATCGGATGACCAATGGGGGAAGCATCAGGACCTCACCCGCCTCCAAGAACAGGAGGCCCCCACAAGTCGAGGAGCAACAGCAAAGTCCCTGAGCCACAGCAGCATCAGAGCAGAGCAGGGACGTGGGGCCTGGTGATGAGAGCGGCGGTCCTCGGCGCAGCCCTGCCGCCTGGCCCGCCAGGAAGACCCACCTCTGTTTGCTGGAGGTCTCCTCCGCTTTGGGCCGCCAGCCCCATGGGACCAGCTGCAGGTTGTCCAGGCGGTTGTCCACAGTCACCGCGTTGAGATGCACGACCTGGAACCCGGGAGCGATGCCGCCCCGGTGCCGCTCCCTAGAAACAGACGCTCTTCGACCCGTGCGACCTGAGCCGCCCCTCCACATGGACGGGCACACCCCAGGGTGTCAGTCCATGGCCCAAACAGGACCAGCCAGGTTGACAGTTTAGCTCTTGGATGGAAGAGCTGGGTGGGCTGCTGGGAGTCAAGGCTGGAACCCCAAACCCTGCGGCACAGTCTAGAGATGCGCCTCTGAGCGGCCCCCCTGTGCACCCCGAAGAAGGCAGCCGCTTCCCCACGTCCCACCAACAGGCTCAGCAAGAGCCCGCAGGCATGCTAGCATAACATGGACACGACACTGGGCGGTGGGGGCTTGCCTGGAGTGGGAATGGCTCGGGGGGAGGTGGCAATCAGGGGGAAAGGAAACCTATGTAAAACTTTAGACACTACAAAAAACAACAGAAAAGGAAGAGTCAGCAGGGACCAGACCCCACCCTCCCCGGGAGGCCGTGACCACCCCAGGGAGCTGCGAGCAGAAGAGCACGTGTTCTGGAGACTAGGCCCGAAGCCGCTCCTCTGAGCTAGCCGAGTGGCCAGAGCATGAGGAAGGCTGCCTATCCCGTGTGCCAGGGTTCGTGCAGGGCTAGTGGGGAGCAAGCAGCCCCAAAATACCCACCACAGCAACTCATGCAGAAGCCTGCCCGAGCCCCTTCCTCGGTTTTTGTCGAAGGCGTAAGCGAAGATCTTAGCCCCGTTTCCGTCCGCGTCCACTTCCATCCTGGCCTGAGAAGGAACAAGGTGCAGGTCTGCTAAGAAGCCTCCGATTCGCACAGCCGTTCAAATTCCTCTCAGAGAAACTGAGCGACGTGAATGAGGCAGAGGGACGGAGCGGGCCTGTTGCTAGGACCCTGGGAGTCCCGGACACACAGCAGGAGAGCCAGTGTGTCCCGAGCTCCTGCATTTGAGCGTGACACACGAGCCACTCTGCACACGCTGTGGACATAGAGAAGCGAGCACCGCTCTCCTTATAAAAGCCCACAGCCAGGGTGAGGCACCCCCTGCACCAGCAGCGGCTGCAGAGCCGAGTGTTCGTCTCCCGAGAATGTCAGGGAGGGAGGAGCGGTGGGGGGACCGGGCACAAACAGAAGCTGGTCAAGCAGCGGCAGTAGAAGGCAAGGGCGCCAGGAAGGTGAGAGGAAGGAGCACAGGGCACCCTGAGGGACAGGGCCCAGGCCAGAGGGAAGGTGGGAGGACAGTCTCCTAAGGAACCAGGGCTTGTCCAGTTGAGTTCAGTTACGAATAGTGAAGCAATCAGGGCGGCCCTCAGGGAGGAAGAGGCAGCGCCGAGCCCCCCAGTTCTGCAGGGAGCTTCCCCCCCTGCCGTGGGGGGGAGGGACGGAAGCCACCCCTCCCGCCAGGCGCCCCCAGCAGGTGGCAAGGGGCCGCCTTACCTCGAAGGAGTAGCCCTCCACCAGCGGGATGTCCTGCTCGTCTATCAGCGTGTACTTGGTCTACAAAGTAACCACATTTCACTTGTTACATCGGAGACCCTAAGGTGCCGGTTCAGGCAGGAGCGGACCAGTCCCCTCAGGAGTCAGAGCTCAGCGGGCAAGGGGGTGGGCGGCCTGCCACGGAGCAGGTAGCTGTGCCAGGGCTGGTCATTCCCCCCGGAGACTGCCCCAGAGGAGCAAGCACCAGGATGCACTCGCCACCCGCACGCGGCTGCCCATCCAAACTGCCACCAAGCCGGCCAACCTCGACTCTGTGCGAAAGTTTCAGGTGCCAATAGGCTAGTGGGATCCTGCGGCTGCAGGGAGCAGGGGAGGGGGGTGAGGCAGAGCACCCAGGCTTCGGTTCATGTTCACATTTGTTTCTCAAGCAGGGCGGCCGGCACCTGCTGCCCCTGCCCTGCCCCCTTCCTTCCTGTTCCTAGGAAAAGGTCTGGAGGCACACGAAGGCAGCGGGGCGCTGAGCTGGGGGGTCTCGGAGCCGAGGGGCCACCCTTCCCGAGGTGGAGAGCCACGCCTCTCGCAGGGCGGGAGGCACCAGCCCGCAGGGATGTCCGGCTGCGGCTCGGGAAGCCGTTCCCTGGGGTCTGAGCCCGTTACCTGCATCTGACCGCCTCTGCTCCTCTCCCACCCGGAGCTTCCGCCGCTGGCGATGGGAACAGGGTTCCCATCCAGGGTACGGTCCGCGGCTGGTCAGCGGCGCGGCGGCCGGCTCCTGGAAACAGCCAAGCCTCAATGCCCACCGGTGCAGAGCCCCAGCCTCCAGCGCGCGAGGGCGGGCCGGGGCGGGAGAGCAGCGGAGAGAGGCCTGGCGGCGGGGCCCACGGGGGCGCGGCCGGACGTGGCCACCGCCGGCCGCGTGAAACCTGCGCCAAGCGCCACAAGGCCCCGCGGGCTCGGAGCGGCGCGCACACCGGTCTCCGCAGCAGCGAGCGCGCCGCCTCGGAAGGGCGCTGCGGTCCCCGCGGTCCCCGCCTCCTCCCGGGCCGCGGCGCACCGTCCGAGCCCCAGGCCGCGGCGCCGGAAGGGTGCCCCGCGGGGACACGCCACCGGCCGGCCGCCCGCACAACCGCCGGGCCCTGTGCCCCCGGCCGGGCCCCGCGGCCCCGACCCGGCCCCAGCCCCACGCCCCGACGCCGCGCCGCTCACCTTCCCGGCCACCCGGCCGAGCCGCACGATGCCCAATTTGAAGTCGGTCATGGCCAGGCCTGCGCTCGGCCGGCGGCGCCGCTCCCTTGGGAGGTGCCGGGCCGGGGCGGGGCCGCGGCGCGCCGGGCGAGCCGGGCGGTCAGGGGTCGGGTCCCGGCACCGGGCGGGACGAGGCTGGGCCGGGACCAGGCCGCCTCAGCCGCCGCCTCGAGCCCGCCGGACCTGCCACGCGCCGCCGCCGCCGCCGCCGCGCGCACCACCGCGAGCGGAGAGGAGGGCGGGGCGCGGCGCGGACACACCCCCGCCCGCCGCCTCTCGGCCAATAGCCGGGCGCGCCCTGCACCAGCCGGCGCGCGCCGCCCCGCCGCGGCCAATGGGGAGCCGACCAGTGCGCAGGCGCGCCGAGCCGCGGGGTGAGCGCGGGGGAGGGGCGCGGCCGGGGGCGGGGCCTGCGCGGCAGCCCCGAGACGTCAGTTTCGCGGGAAGCTTTGTGCCGGCGCTGGCTCTCTCGCCGCCCCGACCCCACGTTTCACCCGCGATCCCGCGCCCCGGCCCCGGCCCCGGCCCCGGCCGCCCCGATCCCTGGGCGGCTCCTGGCGCTGCGCCCCCGGCGGTCCGAGGGCCCGTGGTCAAGGGCGCAGGGCTCGCCGCGGCTCCCCACCAGCGGGCAGCGGGCAGCGAGCAGCGGGCAGGGCGGGATCGAGGTGAGCGCGGGACCCAGGGGCCCCGGCCGCCGAGCTGAGGGCCTCCTACTCCCTCCACCTCCCCCCCGATCGCGCGTCTCCTCCGCACCCGGGCCGGTTTCGGGCCAAGCGGCCGGCCCCCAACCTCCGGGGACACTGGCCTTCCCGGGCCGCAGGCTCCTAAACTGAGGTGGACGATGTCCAGGGCGCACAGCGCTCGCTCCAGGGACGCTCGGCCTACTCTTCGGGGGGTCGTCTCTTCAGGGGGCCGCCTCTTCGGGGGCCTGCCTACCAGCCTTGCCTCCTGGCAGCCACTCCAGCTTGGCTTTTGCTCCCAGGACCCACCAGTGCGCACACATGCAAAGTGCCTGCTCCTACCCCAGCGAGGAAGGCAGAGAAAACCCATGAGTAGTGAGTTCCGTGCGTTGTTAGGAGGCCACACATGCCGCGGGGGTGGGGGGGGGGAGGAGCACGAGGATCAGCTTTAGAAGTCGGGGGTCCTGGTGAAGGTGGGGAGCAGAGCAGGCCTGACTGACGAGGAGAGGGCCTGAGTCATGTCAGCGCACGGGGAAGCGCCTTCCTTCCACGCAGTGGGATGAGCCAGGGACATTCCTGGCCTGTTTGGAAATGGAGGTGGCCGCCGGCTGGTGTTCTCAGTAGGTTGCGCATCTTCTTATGCACCAACGTGGTCACCTGTTCAATTCCCGGTCAGGTCAGGGCACTGGGCTGCCATTGCTGCTCCATGAAGGGGGGAGGGAGGGGTGTCAGCCTGGGATGTTTCTCTCTTTCCCTCTCTCTAAAATCAATGGAAACATTTAATTTAAAAAAAAGATAAGAAAATGGAGGTGGCTATTGTGCCCAGACTGGAGTGCAGGAGCAATAGGCTCTTGACAGGACTTTGACACTCAGAAGGGTGGATACAATGAGATACCACCGCACACCTGTCAGATGGTTGTCATCAATGAATCAAGTGCAGGCGAGGGTGGGGGAAAAGGCAACGCTCGCACATTGTTGATGGGATCACAAGCTGGCGCCGCCGCTGTGAAATGTCTGTCCCAGTTATCTACTGGTGCCTCCCAAACCACCCCAAACCTCCCGGCTTAAAGCAACTATTTACTTCCTCATGGTTCTGTAATCCAGATTGGGCTCAGCTGGTTGGTTCTGCTGTCTCAGTTTGTCCCTAATTTCTTTACTCTTTGTAAGTGTGTGATGCTCCACCCAATTGGTCCTGTGACTGTTTTGATGCACTTACCGTCCTAGAAAGTTCTGGGACTCAGAGCCCAGGACTGAGGACGGGCAGCTTCATCTTCCTCTGCCTTGGTGACATACCACCAGGTCATCAGTCTCACTATCTGGAGACCATCATGCTGTGCAAACCCCAAAGCAGCCATGTGGAGAGGCCTCATGGAAGACACCTGACCAGTATGTCATCTGACCACACCTGGGCTACCCCGGGCACCCCAGGTGAGGCATCAGACATGTATGTCTGTTTGGCTCAGTGGATAGAGTGTCAGCCTGTGGACTAAAGGGTCCTGGGTTCTGGTCAAGGGCACATGCCCGGGTTGTGTGCTCAATCCCGGGGGGGGGGGGGGACATGTAGGAGGCAGATGATCCATGATTCTCTCTCATCATTGAGGTTTCTATCTCCCTCTCCCTTCTTTTCTGAAATCAATAAAAAAATATATACATTTAAAAAGATGTCTGGGCTGTCCCATTCTCAGCAGAGACTTCACAGGACAGAAGGGCCTCCAGCTGGGGCAGCCTCGTTATCACAATAAGTAATCAATTGGGGTAATTTGTTCTGCAACAGTAGCTAGAGGACACAGCCAGGGCCCTCAGCCACAGTCCCTGGGTATGACTGAGGCACTCAGGTGTCCAGGCAGCTCTCTCTCTCTCCTCCTCTGCTTCTCTCTCCCTCTCTCTCTCTCTCTCTCTCTCTCTCTCTCTCTCTCGGAGGCTTCTCCAGGAGGTAAGCAGGCATTGTTACGAGGCAGCTCCCACACCCAAGAGAACAAGAGGAACAGCTGCCAGGCCTCCTGAGGCCCTGTAGCTGGTGTGGCCTCACAGTCGCACCCGTCCAAACAAGGCCAGAGCCAAACCAGCTTCCATGGCAGGGATGGAGCCCACCTTCTGATGGGAGAGACAGCGCACACAGAGAAGGGATGGGAGAAGGGCTTGGCAGACATCTCTGAGACCAACTAACCAAGCATTGGAGGGAGCAGCTGGAGTTCCGGGCAGAGTTGTGGGAAGGAGAGATGGGTCGATAGTGTTATGTTCTTCCTTACGATGCTCTGGCACCGGAGGGCCCCTGCTACCTTGGGAGAGACTGCCCCCCAGAGCTAATTCCTAGAGACCGCAAGCAACCCTGGGACCACACCTTTCACATGCAAACCAACCAATCCAGAGCCCCCACTCCCACCCACCTCCTTTACTTCAGTCACTCACCTAGCCAGGATTTCTCTGCCTCCATCCCCACAGGGCCAGGTCCTGGGCACTGGAGACCACCCGCATGGACTGGAGCCCACGGAGATTATGCGCAGCCTCCACTGCCTCCCGAATTCCTTCCCACAGAAAACGCAAGGGCTTGGGGCTGAGCAGCCCTGGCGTTTCCCCAGGTGGCTGTCCCCTCCTTCTGGGTAAGTAGGACTCTTCTTGCAAGCAAGCAGTCATCTCTTTGTCACCTCACTCAATTAAAACAAATCCTGGGTACATTTTATTTGGGTACATATTGATTTCAGAGAGGAAGGGAGAGGGAGAGAGAGAAACATCCATGAGGGAGAATCATGGATTGGCTGCCTCCTACACACCCCACACTGGGGATTGAGCCTACAACCTGGACATGTGCCCTGATGGGGAATTGAACCCTGACCTCCTGGTTCATAGGTCCATGCTCAACCACTGAGCCCCATCGGCCGGGCAAAGCTTTTAAGGTGACAGGGAAATGTTCTAGAAGTGGCCACAGGGGTCAGGAGGGCACCCAAAGGCATGGGAGTTGTGTGAAACACCCACCTGGAGAGGTTTCAGGAAAGCCAGGGCCAGGAGAGCAAGAGGAAAGGGATGTTGAGAGAAAGGGGTAGGACGAGGGTGAAGACAGAGGATATTAGGGCCCAGCAGCAGTTTCCCCCCACGGGATGGGTGGGCGACAGACGGAGTCGAATAAAGGCTGTGGGGGGTCAAATGGGGGTCCAATTGTGGGAGACAGAGGGTGACCTGAGATAAAAACCACTCACTTTCTCTCCTCATTTATTCCATCTCAGCAGCAGCCAACACACACCTCTCTTCTCCTTTCCCAAACACCTCCTTCTTGACCTTTGCAGTGACAGGGGGCATTTTGGGGACACCCACAATCCTCTCCATTCCCTAGGCACCCTAACTTGCTCAGGAACCCCCAGGCTCTAGGGAGCCACGTGCAGTCTGGCGCTGCCTGCCTCCCCCCTCTTCAGGGTTCCTTGGCTCCCCCCTTTTCTCACCTGGCCCAGCAGGACCCTGCGGGACAGGAAGTCCCATCCCCTTTTGCTGGAGGGCTAGATTAGGGTTCTGTGGGTGTTACCCCAAACTGTCATCAGAGCCCTGGCTTGAGTTACCATCTACACACGAGCACGTAACAAATCTTAGTTCTTCGTCTCCCCCAAACTCATGCGGAGAAGTGCCCAGTGGGCATCTCAGGCTCTGCGGGTCTTGGATTCCCCCCGAACCCCAAAAAAATTACATCTAGGCCAGTTTTCTCCATCAGACAATACTACCCCATAACCCAGCTGACCTCGACGCCCCTTCAGGCGCCCCGATGTAACTAACTAGCCAACTAGCCGGGGCGCCACAGCCGCCTCCTGAGCTGGCACGGCCTCTGTCTCCTAAGCTCCTCAGTCCCCCGTGCGGTCTCCCCCGACACACTTCACCGCCACCTGCCTTGCCCTGGAGTCACGCACATGCCGCCCCACGAAACCTCAGTCCCGCATCCCCTCCACTGCAGCCTCGCGCCCACGTATTCAGGATCGGTTCCGCGGGCCACAGGGACCCCACGCGGAGCCTCAGGACCGCCGTGCCCCCGGCTCACGCACACCCGCCGCCAGTCCTCCCGACGACCTTCCCCGAGTGCCGTGCGGGGCTCAGAGAGGGACCCTCCCCGGCGAGCAGGCCCGACCCTGCACCGCCCCCAGCCCGGGCCACGGCCCCACCTCCTCGGGAGGTGAGCCGGCTCCTCTCCCGGGGCAGCCGAAGACCCCGCCAGACCTCCACCCCGCGGGCCGGAGGCGGGGACCGGGACCGGAGGAGACGAGGGTACGGGCCAGGGAAAACCCGGCGGGCGGGGCGAGGGGCGCCGCCGACTTGGGGACGGGGCGGAAGGGGGCGTGGTCTGGGGTGGCCTGGCGGCTTGAGGTGTGGCTGAGACGGGGGACGGGCTCTCGAGCGTAGGCGTGGCCGAGGGCGTGTCCCCACAGAGGGGCGTGGCCACACCGGGGCGGGTTGTAGGGGGCGTGGTCTTGCCTGCGGCGTGTTCTGATTGGAGGAAGGGCCGGCGGGGCGGGGTCGAGGGCGAGTCGGACCGGTGCGGTGCCTCAGAGCAGAGCTGACCAGCAAGCCGGCGGGGGCAGCAGCGAGCGGCCGTCCGGTCGGGCCCGCGGGCGGCATGGGGCGGGTGCAGTTCTTCGAGATCCGCCTGAGCCACGGCCGCATCGTCTACAGCCCCGGGGAGCCGCTGGCAGGGGCCGTGCACGTGTGCCTGCGGGCGCCTCTGCCCTTCCGAGGTGGGCGCGGGTCGCCTTGGGACTGGCCGGGCTGGGGCGGGTTCAGGTGGCTGCGCTCGCTCCTGGGGCTGGGCCGGGATTCCCGGAAGCGCCGCCGCTGCGCTAAGTCTGGGACACCCCCTTCTCCCCTAACACGGCCCAGGGCCCGTAGGGGCGCCAGTCGGCTGCCCCGGGTGATGGGAGTGTTGGGTGGGAGGCCGGCGGCGTTGGGGGCAGAGCAGGGAGGCCTGGGTGGCCCAGGCTTCCGCTTCTGCCCTTCCTGTTCGCTGCGCCCGGTGAAGGCTGAGAGCCTGTCCACCTCGGCAGAGCCCACTGAGACCTGTACACAAGCAAGCCTCCGACCCTCCCTGCCGGGACTCCAGGGTCTGCTGTGCCAGCACCTGCCAGGCCCTGACTTGGAGGCTGGGCTTTCTCTCCCACACACCCGACTCCTGGCGCAGACAGCCCCACTGCCGAGTCTGTGGGTTCTCAGCTGGACCGACGGCCCCCGTAGGCACCTGCTTACTTCCAGTCTAAGCTTGTCCTTGTGGACAGGGGGTGTCTTGCTCATCCTGGGTGCCCATGGCCGCACTGGCATCTGCCAGGTGAACCTGAGCCCTCCTGGCCTGACCCCCTGCTGGTGCACACACCTGGGGCTTTGGTATCAGGTTGCCACAGCCGGCCTCCCTAGCACCCTCCACAGGTGCCGGCCTCTCCTGTCCGAGGTGTCCACAGGGACCTGGGTGGGTCCTCAGGGTGGGGGTGGGGGATCCCTGGCTCTGAGCACAAGGTTGTGAGGTGTGTCCCTGCTGGGGTGCTCCTCCACCTTGGAGCGCTCAGCCAGACCCCTGTGTTGTTGACCGCTCAGCACTTCTGGTCCCCACTGAGGACTAAGCCCCCCTGGGCAGCCGCTGCCCCCGTCCTGGACAGGCCTCACCCGCCCCTCACGCCACAGTGGGAAGCCATGGGGGTCTGAGAAGCTGGTATAAGTAGCCTGCTCACCTCTCGCTAGGGATTCGGTTTTGTGGAGTCTCCACTCCATGAGACTGTCACTTCCTTTCTGGTCTCCCCAGTGGGGGTTTGGGTGGGAGTGGGTGTGGCAAGGGCACAGCAGAGACCATGCGATTCTTCCTGGGGCGCAAGCGAGAGGTGAAAAGTGCCATGGGGCTGGCTTCCTGGCAGGGGGAGAGTGCTGTCAGGGCCCCAGGAAGGAGGGGCGGCCTCACAGCTGGGGTAACCGAGCCCCTACGCCCAGCTCATCACCTGGCTTGTCCACCTGTCACCCTCCTGTAGCCGGGGCCCACAGAGTAGGCTTTTGGTGACCACAGTGGTGGGATGGCCTGAGCTATGGGGGACTGGTCTGGCCTGGGCAGAGCCCCCCTGGCCTTCGTGTGGTGGGTGGGCTGTGGGTGAGTGGACAGCTGCCACAGAAGGCCGAGGGAGCCCCACTGGTGGTCCCATCTGTCAAAGTACGAGCCTCAGAGCAGAGCGGGAGAGGGAGCGGTGGAGGGGGGCTGGGGAGCAGGTGGGTTTGGTCAGGTGACCCTGGGAGCAGAGGGAGTGGGCGCTGTAGCTGTGCTGGGCTCTTTCCCATCCCGGCCTGCGTCGGGGAAAGGAAAGGTTGGGCTCTTTTTCCTTCTTTTATTCAAAAGATACTTGTTGAACCCTTGCTGCCAGCCAGTGATGCAATGGGGCGACCTCCATCCCCGGAGGGACATGAAGAAGGGAGAGCAGCCAGCCCCTATCCCCATCCCCAGGAGAGACATGGAGAAGGGCAGCAGCCAGCCCCCAGCCCCATCCCCGGAAGGGACATGGAGAAAGGAGAGTACCAAGCCCCCAGCCCCACCTGTTCACTGAGCTCTTGTCACAGGCCAGACACCACCCTTCCCACTTCCAATGGTCCGATTCTGAATTCTCATGGCAGTCCTGGGAGGTGGGCGCTGTCATCCTCGTGTGACAGACCTGGAACCAGGACAGAGAGAAGTGGCTTTTATTGATTTCAGAGAGGAAGGAAGAGTGAGAGAGAGAAACATCCATGATGAGAGAGAACCATTGATCGGCTGCCTCCTACATGCCACTCGCTGGGGATCGAGCCCACAACCTGGGCATGTGCCCTTGACCAGGAGTTGAACTGTGACCTCCTGGTTCACAGGTTGACGCTCAACCCCTGAGCCCTCCCAGCGGGGCCACGTGATGATTTTCCTTAGAGAACTGGAGCAGCCCCCAGCATCCAAACAGGGGTACCCGTCAGTTCAGTGCCGCCGTCCGTTATACATCCAAGCACTGGTACAACTGAGCTTTCCACACCTGGATGGTGCAGTGCAGGGCGCAGCCCAGCTCAGTGCTCTGAGCACAGCTGCCCCCTCTGGTCTGCATCTGCGCAAGTGGGCGCTGCTGGTGCGATGACCGTGCTCTCCTCCAGGGGCAGGACGGTGTGCTGTGTGTGTCCATCCCTCTGCTCCAACATCTGGGAGAAGAGGGTGGAAGGAACAGGACCTGGTTTCCTCCAAGATGGGACTGGCTGCTGCTCATGCAGTCAGGGTCCCCGAGCAGAAGGCCGAAGCACTTGGGCCCTCGGGGGTAACCAAGGTTCGCTTTGACACCGGTTCTTTTTCTGGGGTGAGGTGCCTCCACAACTCTTCACCTGAACTCTGGGGTGCAAGCCAAGCAGTGGGGGGCCTCAGCCACCATGCCCGTGGACTGCGCCTTGATTGTTGGCATTAGGAACTGCGGTGCCTGGGGCTCCTGGGTAGGTAGTGTGAGATTCTGAGAGCCGCTGGGTCCCTGGTCTGTGCCCATCCTGCTTGGCACCTCTCCAGGCCCCTGTCGGCCTACATTTGGTTACTCCAAGGGAGAGTCTTTCCCACCTCAACACAGTTGCCGACTGAAGGTTACACCGTGAGCGGAGGCCTGTGCCTCTCATTTGCTACTATGTAAACCCCTAAGTAACAAGTCAGCCCTGAGCTAAGTGGTGTTAGCTACCTGTCCTGGGTCGGAATTTGGACAGAGGTGGGGAGCCGTGCACTGGGGTCACTTGGCAGTGTCCGGCGGGCACCAGGCTGGTCTGGGGACCACTGCATCCCTCTGGCATAGTCTGTTGACTCCAGCGTCCCCAGGGCAGCGGGATCAAGTGGGGCCACGCCCTGTCCCCGGGAGGTTACAGCTGGGCGGCGTTTCCCTGGATCTGCCACCCTGCCCTCTGCCTGCTCGTGCCTGCCTGGCTGCTCCTGGGCTGTGAGGGTCTGTAGGAGCCCTGCTGCCCCAGATCTCAGGGTGGGGACACTTCCAGGCCTGGACCCAGGAGGGCTCGGCTGACAGCGAGGATTAGAAAGCAGGCTGAGGTCCCAGAGGGGAGACAGATGGCACAGGCCGAAGGCTGGTGGCTGGCAGTGCCGATGGAGGCGGAGGAGAGCCAGGGTCCTGAAGGAACTGTGTGCTGAGGGGGACCCACAGGAAGTCTGTTAGCAGGTGGGCCAGCCTGGGGATACGTGGACACGGCTGGCCTGGCTGACCCCTGGCCTGTGCCCTGGGCACACTGGGCGGGCACTTCCTCCCTGGTGGCTCTGTCAGTCAGGTGTCAGACTGCGTCACCTTCCCCTCACCTGACATGGAGTCAGGGAAGGGGATGGGACTGGGAGGACATGCTGGTCTTTGACCTTGTCTCAGCCCAGGCATGAGGGGAGGGTGGGACCACAGGGCCACCTGCCGCTCAAATTCTACCCCTCTACCTTCTCGGCGCCCCACCACCTGGGCTGGTGGTCCAGCATGGCCTTAGAGCATAGGTGTTGGGCTGAGACGGTCGAGTTCCTGACCACAGAACAGTGGCAGCCAAGGGTTCCTGGTCTGGGCACTTCCGCTGGGGAGTTGGGGAGAGGACCCTGCCTCTCTGGATGCAGAAAGTCAGTCTGCTGGGCAGCGCTGGCCCAGGAAGTCAAGGCTGCCCCACCCGCCATTGTGTGCCTTTTCTGCTCAGGCGGGTCTGACCACATTCCTGCAGTGCAAGGCCAGCAGCTGGCTCCCTGGAGCCCAGGGTGCTTCCCTGTCTAACTGACTTGCCTGTGAGACAGCGTGAAGGCGGTCAGCGGGTCAGCAGCCCCACAGGCCCTGTTCCGCATTCATGCCCCAAGCATCCCCTCTGGGAGCCGAGTGTTCACAGGCTGGTGGGCCCAGGCCTGTCCTCTGGGTGACCCTGGGGGCAGCAGCACAGGTGTCCGAACCTCACCACCCTGGCACCCTGTGAGCACCCCCAGCTGGGGGACGGGCAGGAGCTGTCTTCTAAAAGGCGGCAAACCTTTGCAGGCCTTCTCAGGCCCCAACTGGGTGGGGCTGCCAGCCCTGATTGAATGCCTGTGCTGGGGGCAGGGAGGGCCCGGCTGAGGCTGCAGCTCACACCTGTCCCCCTTCTTGCAGCGATTCGAGTGAGCTGCTCAGGCTCCTGCAGGGTCTCCACCAAGGCCAACGACACAGCGTGGGTAGCGGAGGAGGGCTACATCAACAGCGCTCTGTCGCTAGCTGACAAAGGTGCGTCCTCCTGGGAGCCTGTCTGTCCACCCCCCTTTCCATCTGCTTCTGGGAACCCCGTACTGGCCCACCTCCTGCAGGGCTGTGCACCCTGATGGGTCTCTCTCCCTGGCAGGCTCTGGGCCTCGCCCGATAGGGGCTGGGGTGCTGACAGGTCTGAGTCCCTGCAGTTGAAGCCAAGGTCTCAGCCCCATCCTCTGCCCAGGCCTTGGCCCTGTCCTGTGCTGCAGGGTGCTGGGCGCAGGGGCCGGGCACCCCAGCAGCCAGAGCAGTGCAAGCTGCTTGGCTGTGGCGCCTGCTTCTCTCCTGGGCCCTGTGGTGTCACTTGGGGCTCCGGAGGTCCCCTGGCCCCACACCTCCCTGCTGTCTCCGCAGGGAGCCTGCCTACTGGAGAGCACAGCTTCCCCTTCCAGTTCCTGCTTCCTGGTGAGTGCCTGCCTGGCCAGGCCTGGTGGTGACAGTTGGGGGGGGGCCCAGCTGGGTGCCAGTCTGTGCTCTCTCTCCAGCCACAGCACCCACGTCTTTCGAGGGCCCCTTTGGGAAGATTGTGTACCAGGTGCGGGCCACCATCGACACGCCGCGTTTCTCCAAGGACCACCAGTGCAGCTGTGTGTTCTACATCCTGAGCCCCCTGAACCTGAACAGCATCCCGGACATCGAGGTGAGGGGGGCTGGGGGCCCCGGGGTCACAGGGACCCGCCCAGCCTGCCCAAACCACCGACTCTCTCCCACCCTCCCCTCCCCCAAGCAACCCAATGTGGCCTCCACCACCAAGAAGTTCTCCTATAAGCTGGTGAAGACGGGCAGCGTGGTGCTCACCGCCAGCACCGACCTCCGAGGCTACGTAGTGGGGCAGGTGCTGCGGCTGCAGGCTGACATTGATAACCAGTCGGGCAAGGACACTGGCCCGGTGGTGGCCAGTCTGCTGCAGGTCAGGGCCCCCATGGGAGGGTGGGGGGGGGTAGGTCACCTGCCTGCCTGGGCTCACAGGCTGGCCCTTCCTTAGAAAGTGTCCTACAAGGCCAAGCGTTGGGTCTGTGACGTGCGGGCCATCGCGGATGTGGAGGGTGCCGGAGCCAAGGCCTGGAGGCGGACGCAGTGGCAAGAGCAGATCCTGGTGCCCGCCCTGCCCCAGTCGGCCCTGCCGGGCTGCAGCCTCATCCATGTAGACTACTACCTGCAGGTATTGGGGTTGGGGGTGGCGGGGGAAGGGGTGTTGGGGTGGGAAGGAGGGGTAGGGAAGGGGGCCCGGTGTCTGGACCCTCACCACCCGTTCCTCGCAGGTCTCCCTGAAGGTGCCCGAAGCCTCTGTGACCCTCCCGGTCTTCGTTGGCAATATCGCTGTGAACCCAGCCCCGCCAAGTCCCCAGCCAGGTGCGGGGCCGCCTCCTGGGGCTCAGTCCTTCCTGGTGCCCTCTGCCCCGCCCCAGGAGGAGGCTGAGGCGGAGGCCACGGCCGGCCAACCCCACTTGGTGGACCCTGTCTCCCTCTTCGCCAAGAGCCACTTGTGGCCACCTGCTGCCTCCGGTGCAGTGCCTGGTGCTCCTGAACCCTGTCCTCAGGGCGGCAGCCCCGCCTCCCACCCTCTGCCCCCTGCCTTGTGCGTCTCCACAGGTGCCACTGTGCCCTACTTCGTAGACGGGTCTGGAGGGCCAATGCCCTCCATCAGGACCTCGATCCTCCCTCCGGAGTACAGCTTGTGGGCCCACCCCTATGGTGAGTGAGGGCCCGGGGCCTGGGGCCTGGGCACGGAGGTGCCATGGGCCCCACGCTGACCTCTCTCTCCACAGAGGCCCCGCCGTCCTATGAGCAGAGCTGCGGCAGTGCCGATCGCGACCCCGGCATGATCCCCGGGAGCTGACCCTGCTCAGCCTTCTCCATGCTGTCCGACCTCTGCCCTGGGACCCACCGGGTGCCTGACCCGGCCCTCTCAGGACTCCATGCGCCCGGCCGGACCCCTGCTGCCTCCTCCAGGACGCCTCTGTGGCGCCCCCGCAGGTGGCCTCCTCCGGAGCCCAGGGCCGGGCTGGCCCGGACTCACACGGTGTAAATAAAGCATTTCATTTGTAGCCCCGGACGCAGGCCGGCCTCTCGGGCGCCCTCCTGCGGCCGGATGTGCGCGGGCCCAGCCTGGGGCCTCCTCGGGCCCGCCCTCATCCCGCCCAGGCGAGGCCCCGCTCCACCCTCAAGCCCCGCCCCCAGGGCGCCAGCCTTCCTCGCCACGCCCCTTCCAGACACCTGCCCCTCTAGCCCCGCCCCTCATGGTCGCGCCCCCTTCTTCGCCCCGCCCCTTCCGGACGCGCCCCTTCCCCTAGGTCCCTCCCTGACTCCCTCCCGGGCGCGTTCGCTCTGCACTGGGAGCTTGGTTTCCCGCGGAACCCAGGCGTCAATGCGGAGGTCACCCGCCCCTCCTGTGCGCGCACCTCGGCTGGCCCGGCCGGCACCCGTGCGTCCAGGCGGCGCAGTTCAGATCTGCGCCAGGGGAGGTCCCGCGGGGGTGAAGGGGCGGGTTTGCCCTTTGCCTCAAGTGTCGCGGTGCTGCTCGCGCTACTGCCACGTCTGACTGGCCGCTGCTTGCCTCATCCAAGCAGGAGCGCAGGCCTGCTCCCGAGTCTGGGTTTCACAGGGCTGTCACCTAGGACTCGAGGAATCCCCGAGTGGAGTCAGGGTTTTGCAGAGATGTTTTTCCAGGGGGCATCCTGCTGACCTTCCAAGCCCTGCCTACCTGCCAGTGGTCCTGGAACAAAGTTTGGGAAAACGGGAGGTGGGGTTCAAAGTCTGGCTCTGCCATATGGTGAAGGGTGACCACGGGTCTGCTACCTTAATCTTAACAAATCCATGGGCCTACGAAGGGACAGGTCGAGCCCCCATGCCCCAACATGACAAGTTAACTTCTTGAACATTTAACAGTCCAGAGGGGGAGCATGTGGGCCTGGTGATGTAGCTGTCATTCTCTGGTCCAGGCTTCCACCCCTGGATCCGGGGCAGCTGATACACTTCACCCTCACCCAGCTTTCCAGGCCTGCCCCTCCTACTTTTGGGGGACAGCCTGGGAGATGATCATTTTTGCACACATCCCACTGGCCACCCTTTGCTGTTGGAAATGTGCTCTTCATCGGGCAGCCATGCACCCGGCCAAATTTTATTACTTGTATGACAAGAAGGGGGTGAAAACTGGAGGAAAGCACAAAGTATACCACCAACAGGGTACTCTAACACATCTGCTAGAAGCTGCAGCTTCAGTGGAAAGGGGTTCAAGTCGCATCTCTGCCTCTAGACAGTTGGGTGGCCTTGAACGCAGCTCCCTTGCTTTGGCTTGCACATTCCCAGGATGTGGACCAGAACAACGACCCACATCCCTCCCTCCTGACCCGACGGGTAGAGTTAACCGGTCACCTGCAGAGCTCAGCGCCTGACGTTACCAGTGGCCCCGAGGACGGGGCAGGCTGCCCTCATGGTCCCAAACAGGAGTGCGGCCCGCTTCTGACATTTCTCTCGGTATCTGCCTGGTAAAGGATTGTTCTTCATATCATTCACTGAACAAATGTTCATTTAAAAATGTATTTATTGATTTCAGAGAGGGAGAGGGAGAGAAACACCAATGAGGAGAGAGAACCAGGGATCAGCTGCCTCCTACACGCCCCACACTGGGGATCGAGCCTGAAACCCAGGCATATGTCCTGCCTGGGAATCAACCTCTGACCTCCTGGTTCACAGGTCGACGTTCAACCACTGAGCCACACTGGCTGGGCCAAATGCTCATTTTGAATCCTACAGGCCAAGTATAGCTCTAAATACCAGGGCATATGACAAAATCCTGGGCCTTTGGGATTAACATAGTGAGAAAAGCAGACAATATGGCTATGGAGCAAAATGAAGCAAGGAAGTTCTGGGAAGCAGTATCCTTTTTTAGGTGGTGAGGCGAGGGAAAGCTCCTTCAGGAGGTGGTATTGAGACCCAAGGATGGTGGAGAAGCGAGCCGCTCAGACACCTGAGCTAAAAGCGCCTCTGGGAAGGGACGGGGCCCAGGGCAGGAGTGGAGATGGAGGGGGCAGCCCAGAGAGGCAGGTGTGGGTGAAGGAGGGTCAGTCTGGGTGGTATGAACCACTACAGAGAGAGAACTTACTGAGCCTCCTGTCCCAGGCTCCCGGTAGAGTTTGGGGGTCCCCAGCCGGCCACGAGCTGACTGAGGCTGCCAGAAAGAAAATGTTGGGAGGTTTCCTTGGCAGGCAGAGGCATCCATTTCCTCCTCTGCACCTGTGCACACCGTTGGTGACAGACTTAAAGGCATTACCTGGCGTCTTTCTCCCATGAGACAGAACATGGGGTGGAGGGGCTGACTACTCTTCCACTCGACCTCTTTGGGTCTTGCTTTGAAGACTGGCCAGAGCAGCCCTGTTTCAGTCCTGCTTCCCCCCCACTCCTACTAGGGGATGGGAGGAAACGGTCTGGACTGAGGTCTTGCCCTGTGCACAACTGGGCATGGAACTTGGGGTGGTCAGGGACGCTGCGTGGCTGAAGCTGGGGCACCCCCAAGCCAGGCATCTCCCTTAACAAGAACACCCCCAAACGGGGGCCATCCTCCCCAAGGAGACATTCCTCACCCCACCCCCAGCCTTCCCAATGGGGACCCTGTCCCCAACCAGAGCAAAGTACCCTATGTCACAGTCCGGACATGCCACTGCTGCGGCACCCCAGGCGGGGCGGCACCGTTCCTAAGCGGCACACCTCTGAACGCAGACAATGCTCCGGTGGGATGGCCATCAAGTGGGAGAAAGTCTCCCCAGGGGACAGACCCCTCCCCGCCTCAGGCGGCCTCCGCAGTCCCCACACCATCCCCAGCTGGGGCATCCCTTAACCTGCACAGTCCCTAGGGCAGGGGTCCTCTAACTTTTTAAAGGGGGCCAGTTCACTGTCCCTCAGGCCGTTGAAGCGCTGGACTACAGTTAAAAAAAAAACAACTATGAACAAATTCCTATGCACTCTACACGTATCACATTTTGAAGTAAAAAAACAAGGTGGCAAAAACACCTGCATGTGGCCCACGACCATAGTTTGAGGACGCCTGCCCTAGGGGCACCCCTTCCCAACCTGGCGTACCCCTCCAAGGGCACCTCCTCCCAAACTGGCGCACCCCCTGAGGGCACCCCTTCTCAACCTGGCGCACACCACCCAGGGCACCGCCCAGGGACTCAGGGCAGGCTCGAGGTCAGAGGTCAGGGGTCGTTCTGCGCCCCCGCCCGCCCTGTGGTTGGTGAGAAAGCAGGGCCGCCCGCCGCCTCGGGGAACGCCGTTCCACTGGCCCCGCCCCCGGCTGGCCCAAGCGCCCCGCTTCCGGCTGACGCAGGCCCCCGCCGCGGACGCCGCTGTCGGGCCGCAGTGCGCAGGCGTGGGCCCGGGCGCAGGCGCAGACTCGCTGGAGGGCCCGCCCCGCCCTGGGCCGCGAGGCGCGGGCGGGGCGATGGCGCGCGGGAGGGGCGGGGCCATGCTGCGGGCCCGGGCCATGGCCGCCGCTGATGCCGAGGTGAGGAGCGGGGCCGACGGGCCGGCGGCGGGCGCGGGCGCGGCGGGCGGCGCGGAGCGGCGGGGGCGGGGGCGCCGAGCGGGAGCGCCGCGCGGGCGGGCGGGGGCGCCGCGCCGGAGACGGGCCCGCGCTTCCTCGCCGCCGCTGCGCCTGAGGCCGAGGCCGGGCCGAGGCCCCGGGCGTGCGGGCCGCGCGGCGCCGGGCGCGCTTTGTGCGGGCGCGGGCGGGGCGGCGCAGCTGGGCGGGCGCGGCGCGGAGGGGGGAGGCCCGGCCGGGACCGCGGAGCCGCGGGGACCAGGAACGTGGGGCGCGCGGGCCAACTTGGCGGCGCGGCCGGGCGAGCCTGTGCGCTCCGGGCGCCTCCGCCGCGCCCCGCTGACCTTCTACTTTGTTCCGAACCGGACGGCCGCGTCTTTAAGGGAAAGTTGGCGGCCGCGCTCCTCCCCGGCCACGGCCACCGGGCCTGGCGTTGTCAGCCGGGCGTGCGCTAATCGGGTGGATTTCCGAGCGAACCGCCCGCCGGCTCGGGACGGAGAAACTTGGCTCCTTTTGTTAATGCGCCGCCTCCCCCGTGGCCGGGGCCGAGGTGGCGGCTCGGGGTCCCACTCCGGGGTGGACCCCACATTCCCGCCGGAGCGAAAGGCGCCGCGCCGGCCCGCGGAGGGCGGGAGTGGGAAAGCGATGACCGAGCTGGACCTGGGCAGCCCTCGGTGCAGCGAGAGCCGCGGGGGCGCCGGCCGGGGCCCGGACCGGTCTGAGACCCCGGGTGGACTCTGTGCTCATCTTCCCTCCCGTCGGGCGGCCCGATGGTAGCGGAGCGCAGGGCAGTGGCTCAACTCCACGCGGGGAGCGTGCCCCGAGCCCTGCGCCGTTCCCGGAGCGCAGAGGTCCGGTGCGGGAGGCACGTCCAGGCCCGCGGGAGGGAAGCCCTGCGGTGCGCAGGGGACCGGGGACCGGGCGCCCGTCGTGTTCAGCCCCGTCGGCCGCTTTCCTGTCCAACAGGTGAGGGAACAAGACTGGCAAGACAGGACCAGTCGGTGCCGGGCACATAGTAGGCTTTTCGTTAATACTCGATGGGCACATGGACCGGGACGTCTCCGATTCCGCGGCAGCCCGGGCTGGAGGGCTTGGCTGAGCCGAGGAGAGTGAGCAGTGGACCCTGAGCTACCTGTGCCAGGCCCGCTCTGCAAGGGCGCCCCCGCTGAAGCCTGGGGGTGCTCGCAGGCGCCCCAGGACGCAGGCCCAGCGAGGCCCTGGGTTCCGGAGCCCGTGGCAGAGGAGATGGGTGCAGGCGGCTCCGTCACAGCCCTTGCTCCCTGGAAGTGTCCGCTCTGTCCTGGTGTCCAGTTGCTACTTCTTGGCACTAAAGAGAACTGAGCTCCTGGGCTGTCCCACCTCCACCTCGTGGCTTCGTCAGCGGGGCTCCTGCGGTTTCCTGTGCCCGGATCTCCCAGTCCCAGCGCCCAGGGCGGCGCACTTGCCTGAAGGCTTTTGACCCAGCGAACCACACCTTTCGGCAGGAGGCCGCCCCAGGCCAGTCCTATTATTTCCTGGCAGCCAGGCCGCCCTGTATCTTGAACCTTATTTTCTGTTTCTTAGAGTAATATATGCACATGCAGGTCGTTTAAAAACTCAGATGGTGCCCTGACCGGTCTGGCTCAGTGGATAGAGTGTCAGCCTCAGGACTGAAAGGTTCGGGGTTCGATTCCGGTCAAGGGCATGTACCTTGGTTGGGTGCACATCCCCAGTAGGAGGTGTGCAGGAGGCAGCTAATTGAGGTTTCTCTCTCATAGATGTTTCTAACTCTCTATCCCTCTCCCTTCCTCTCTGTAAAAAAATCAATAAAAAAAACCAAAACCCTAAAAAACTCAGATGGTGCCAGGAGACATTAACAAGAGGCCGCCTCCTGCCCAGCCTCTGGAAAGGCAGCGGCCACTTGGCAGTCCAGCATGTGCTTCATGTGTAAGTCACCTGCTACGTTGTCCTCTATCGATCTTTCTCTACTTTTCCGTCACCAACTTCAGGGGTTGTCTTTTGGCTTCCACTCTGGTAGAGGTGATTTCCATTCTCTCCTCTCTCCCCTCAGTAACTCCAGTGTTGGTTAAATCCCATCTAGAGTCTTCATCCGTCTGTTCGGGTCATTGTGCCATGCTGAATGGGAAACTAAACTACAATTTAAAAAATTAATATCTATATTTTTATTGATTTCAGAGAGGAAGGGAGAGAGAAAGAGGTAGAAACATCAATGACGAAAGAGAATCACTGATCGGCTGCTTCCTGCACAAGCCCCTACACTGGGGATTGAGCCCGCAACTGATTGCCCTGACTGGGAGTTGAACCCATGACCTCCTGGTTCACAGGTTGGTGCTCAACAGCTGAGCCACGCCAGCTGGGCTATAAGTTTTGTTTATTTTTGGGTACATCCTTTTCTTCTGCCTTCGAGTCAATAATTGCCTTATTTTTTCATTCGTCCAGTTTCCTTTGAACCTCAGAATAATGTTCTCACGCCTTTCATTCTGTAAAACATTTCTCATTTTACGTTTTCACTACTCAGCTCACAAGTCTCCCCGGCGCTCCTGGTCACGCTGCCCCAGTCAGGGTGCTGCCTCCTGGGAGTCCCCCTTCCTAGAGAGGCAGACCTTTACCCCCGCCAGCTCCCCTCTGCGACCTGCTCCTCGTGCTGGAGCACAGACCTAGGCCCTCCGCAGGCGTTTGCTGGGCTTGACTGTGAGAGTGAGAGTGTCCTCCTGCACACTTACAGGACAGTGGGCTGAGCGTGGCGCTGCAGGTGGGAAGTAGCGTCAGGTTTGAAGTTGTGGCTCCATATCTTCTGGTTTTTATTGTTGCTGCCGCAAAGTTTGATTCTCAGTCCTTGGCGAGCGTTCTTCCCTCCTCACTGAACTCCCAGGGTCACTGCATCCTTGATGGTCCCAGGCCCTGGGACTCGCCTTGGGTAGCCTTTCCATGTACCGTGTGGTGTGTTGACCCGCCCGGAAACCTGGAGATTGATGATGCCCTTTCTGTCAGGAAGTTTCTGTAGAATGGAGGTGAGGTAGGTCATAATCTGTTTCCTTTCTGTTCTCCTTTTCTAAGTCCTTTACTTGACTGTGAGGCTTTTATTGCTCTAATTTTTAAGATGTCTTCTGGTTAAGCATTGATCTTTTTGTTCTACTTTTTTGGGGAGCATCTTTGATTACTTTCTAATTCTTTCACTGAATTTTTAACTTCTGCTTTATGTTCTTTAGTGTTCTCTGTTCTTGTTAAAATACCTCCTGTTCTTGTTTTATGTGTATACTAGTGGCCCAGTGCACAAAATTCGTGCACATTAAAAGGGGATTAATTAGAGGAAATATTTTAATATTGCTATTTGCCCTTTCTCTATAATAGAAGTGTCAGAGATTAAAGAAAATTAGTAAAATGTATATGAAAATCTTCCTCCTGTCAGAGTCTGGGGTGCACCATGGAATCCAGAGTCAAGTCTTCAACCAC